>JAPZPB010000065.1:8200-107327 GCA_037952635.1 Bryoglossum gracile | reverse complement strand
GTTGATTAAGTACCGAACGGCAACCATCCCCCCTCGATGATACGGGGGGGTAATTCTCCTGCCATGAAAAGAAAAATAGCCCCCCCCCCCTCCTCACCCCCTCTTCTTTTCTCGCGGGACTACGATTCCCCCGCATTGCGGGGTTTCAAGGCGTATCTCTCTGCTCTACGCATGAGTTATTTAGCCCCGTGTCCTGAAGCTAAACCCTTATCTACAATCGGGATGGACGGGACCTTTCCTTTCCTTTCCCACCAGCTACAGTACAACGGTCCCAGATTCCGTGGCCATGAATAGGGAATCTCACTCTATCATCCCACTACAAGGAACCCCCCTATCTTCACGGCAGCTCCATGTCCTGATTCTCGAACCAGAGCTAACATTAGCAAGTAATGTAGCAAGGGAATAAATAAATCAAAGCCAAAAAATAAAAAATGAAATAAAAAAATACATTAACGCAACACTCACGCTCTTCTTACCTTGCGAGCCGTATCAACCCCTTGCAACGGAGGAAAGCCTGCCGTGAAAACCAAAACCCCCATCGTGTAACTTCCCCGCAAACACAATGCAAGCCCGAAATCGCAGGTACTGCTGCTGGGATCGAGGTAAATCAAAGTAGACATACACCATTCCAGTTGGCCTTGAGAAAGAAAGGTTAGGATCTTCGTATTCGTACCCGCTCCTCTGCGGGTAAGACATTCTTCGTCAGCAGGAATGTCAGTGCCGAGTGGAGGCGAGGATGTTTGGTTTGGTTTGGTTTGGTTTTGACGACACTTCTTCATGTTCGAACGCCTTTTTGCTACGATAAGGAATCCCACTTCTAGCCCATCTTTGCAAAGGTCCGGGGTGTGATTCTGGAGCTGGATTGGCAACATATCAACTATTGCACCTTTGATGAAGTCTCATTCAGTCTGACTTCGGCATCACTCGGCATCACGACTTCCAAGGCAGCAGGTTCTTTCCACCTCGACTTCGAGGGAACCAACCCGCCCATCCAATGCCGTAAGAGCAGGACCGAATTACAGTCACATCAAAGACCATTTCTTTGCATCTTTAAAGATCGTATTATCATTCTGTTTCTCTCAATCATCGATAATTATCTCCTATCCTCTCATCTATTACCACAACCGCTCCCAGATCGTCAATTCATGATCGTGTGACCGCTGTTGTAAGCCAGCCGAGAAGCAAAAAGAGGGCATTAAGACCCCGTGGGGCAAATATGAGCAAGAAACGGAAAAGATGGCCACATCTCGAGCAAAGCTAGATCGCAAAGAATCAGCTGCCAGGAGAAGTAACCACGGGGTCGCGCATTGTCCTTCCATCCATCCCATTCCCAGAAATTCATCATCTCTCAAGTATTAAACCATTACATTCCGTCCGCAGTTCCGTTTTTTGAGTTTTCCGTTCCCCGGGTAGTGTATGAAAGCAGGGACAGGAATTCGTATCGTAATCGAAAAGGAGGGAAGTCTATGCGCAGGATCTATTCGGGAGGAAGAGGAATTTACAAGAGGAGGGCAGCGAGACCAGCGGCACCGGCAAGACCTGCAAAAGCAGTTTGACGGGCGCCTCCGCCAGTGGAGGATGAAGTAGAACCGCCGGTGGAGGATGAAGTAGAACCACCAGTAGCAGAGGAAGCGTGAGATGAGGCGGACGAGGCAACGCTGGATGCGTGGGATGCAGCCGACGAAGCAGAGCTCTCAGCGCTCGAGACGACTGAGCTCAAGCTACCAGTAACACCACCGACGACACCGCTCACACCAGAAAGGGTAGTTGAGCCGTAGGTTGTTGTAAACGTAGAGGAACCGGAAGTCTCAACAGAAACGAGGGCTGAAGTAGTGATAGCGGAAGTCGAACCACCAACAGCCCCGGTTTCAGTTGCGGAAGAAGCACCTGAACCACCCGTAGCACCTGAACCACCAACGACACCGCCAACGCCAAACAGGGTAGTGGAGCCAATAGTCGAGGTAATGGTAGATCCGCCGGTGGTCTCAATGGTCTCGATGGCCGAGGTGGTGATAGCAGAAGATGACTCGCCGCCAGCTCCAGCTCCAGCTCCACCCGTGGTAGTGGCTGTAGAGGTCGAGGTCGGAGTAGTTACAGTCTCAGTAGCAGCTAGGAAATATTAGATCGGTACCAAAGTGGAGCGGGGCTCAAAACTTACCACCAGTACCACCAGTTCCAGTAGCAGCGCCAGTTCCAGTAGCAGATCCAGATCCGGTAGATCCAGAGCCTCCAGTGTAAGCTGAAAATGTGAGTATTCATCTGCGATCACGATCCCGCGAATTACTTACCAGCACAGAAGGTATTTCCGTAGGCGATAACTTGGGGAGCAACCTCAGCACCACAGGCAGCAGTAGAGCAATCACGGATACCGTAGCCGAAGTTGGTGTTCTTGCAGAGACAGGAGTAATCAGAAGCAGAGCATCCGAGAGAAGGGGCCAGGTCGAGCATGTTCTTCACACAGGTTTGCTAGGTGGCAAGTCAGCTTGGTCCCAGGAAGATATGTTCCGCCCCGCGCGCAATTGGAAGAAATGCCACCTGCGAGAAGACTCCTTCCCCTGGTATTGCACGTACACCGTCTACCATAGAGTATCCTGCTTGAGCTCTTCGTTGAGGTTGGCCCTTGACATATTTAGGAGGCGTACTCCATTTGGTACTCGGCTGTGCTTGAGCTGCGACTCGTCTACTGTATCTTCGTCCTCCTCCGTGACCGTGTTCTGGGGGGGAGAGGGCTCGTCCTTTGTGGCGCCCTTGCTCCCAAAACAGGAGCTCATTGTCTTCCATATCTTTGCAGCAAGGCTCATCTCGAGTTGGATTGGTGGTACTTTGTTGATTGTGTGTTGCAAATGTTGCAGAAGTTGCAATTCTGCTCAGGTTGATGCTAGCTACCATAGCAACTGCATTGTGCTGTGCGACTTGCATCATATACCGAGAAAAGCGGAGACTGGTGCTCGAACGACCGAAAATGAGGGGATTCGGATGAAGAACAAGGGAAAACTTACACCACAGGATGGCAAGCTGGAGAGGTCTTGCGCAAAGGCAACAGCAGCAAACGCACCGACGACAGCGAAAGTAGTCTTCATCTTGATGAGTGGGTGTTTGATTGGAATGGTATTAGATCGCTGGGTATTGAGATGGGATGCAGATGGTGCGTTGATGAATGCAGACGAAGATGGAGATTTGTGGAAGATGGTGTTGGAAGGATGGGAGAGTGAAAGAGTGGAAGGGGAGGAGGATGGGATTTATGATGGGGGGGCAGTCGCGGTGGTGAGTGGCACTAGTGTGGTTGGTCGACGCGAGGTGGAGTGGGCTTACAGTACAGTAATTGTCGGGGCGGGGAGGGCTTGCTTTTTGGTCTTGGCTTGGAGTGAACCCAAGGTGATAGACAGAACTCATGAGAGGAACCGGCAATTTAGGCTTAGTTTATTCTGGTTCTGGTTCTGGCCCTGGTTCCGGTGCATGCAAATCAGACAGACAAACAGACAGAGAGAGAGAGTCAGGTCTTGTCCAGCTTGTCTTGCTTTGTGCCTCACTAACTCACTTCATCCTAGACCATAGACCATATATGATTGTCCAGTACAGTACCTATCCATTAGCAGAACCACAGACTCCCTCCTTGTTCCTCTTGTTCCTCATATGCCTCTTGCGTCTTCCCCTTTCATTCAAGGGGAAATGGGGGAGCGAGACAGGATAATTGGATAGCTATGAGTTCATTTCATGGAGCCGACTAATGGATATCTCTCTAGCAAGTACTGTACTTCGTACAGTACAGTAACCTGCATTCCAATTAGTTCCAGGGCCAGAGCATGTTCTAGGCAGCATGGGGAATGGGCACCAAGGCAAAGCAAATTTCAGGTGACGGCAATTCCGTTCGAATGTACTGTACGTCTCTGGCAGCTGGCGGCACCAGCAAATCAAGATCTTTCTTCTTGTGGTGCCAACGACCCAGACAGCAGCCCACCAAGGCCACGCATCCACGGTATTTGGATTTGCCTCTGAGCTCGAGGTGCAAAGCTTGGAAGGGGCTCGCGGTGTCCAGGACTTGTACATGAGCCGGCCGCCGTGCTAGACTCCTCGCAGAGTAGTATATACTCTAATTGCGACGGGGACAGGGGAAGCGAGCTGGAAACGGCAAGGAAGCTCGACGCCCAGCCACAGTTCGGGAGCTGGTGCTGGAGCTGGTGCTGGTGCTGCATGCACGACGACGAACACAGAGATCAGAGGTTGGGATGCTGTCATTTCCTCATGAAACACCCTCCCAGCCATTCAGGCGTGGGAATGGTGATGCAGCAATGGAGACGAAGGGAGGCAATTCACAAGCACGGATGATTTGTCCTTGCACAGTACGTACAGTACAGTACAGTACAACAGTACATGGATGGCGTTAGTATGATATCACTGCTGTGGCTCACCTGGTCTCGTCTCCCTATTCCCTTGCCAACTATCAGATTTGCCAGTGTGATGATATCGGGGACTCTCTCCTTAATCTCGGCTGCCCATCACCAGCCCCTCTCTCTCCTCTCCGACACCCCTCAGAGACCCTCTCCTCAACCCTCTCCCAAACCACAAATCCTGATGCAAAGCCAATCCCTCTTCAAGACATCTTTCTCTCGGAAGTGCAGTGGTTGATGTGTTGTTGTCCCTGCAGCCTCCAAAGCAGGTTCCAAATGATTTTCACAAGTGACGTCTAAGCACAGGGATCCCCGCTCGCTGATTCGCTCCCCGTCCGAGCTCAGCCAGGATTCGGCATCTCAATCCAGGATAAGGTGCTGACGTTGTCCGTTCAATGAGATCTTTTACCAGATCCAAGAAAGTGGCTGGAGCTGGTGCTGGTTCTGCGTTGCCATCGAGACTTCTTTGCATGACTGACCCTTCGTCCTACCATAACTATATCGCTAATATTGAAAATCTCAAAGCTTCCTTGACGACGTCGTACTGTGTTTCCAAGTTCTCAAGACATGACGACGATCCCTGGGAACAAAGAGACTCTTCTGCCTCTGGACATTCAAGCAATCTCAAATCACCATCACCCAACTCCTGCACCCAGATAAGTACCCATTCCCACCATCTCCTTCTCCGCCATCCATCTCTTCAAGCCCCCAAACTCCTCTCCAACATCCCCTCAAATCCAGTTCCCCAGATCCAACTTTTTCCTCCCGTGTACGCATCATGCCTCATGCTCCCAAACCCAGCCATTCACAATGTAAACAAAGCGCAAGGATACCAGATACAGTACAGTACTCTCCTGTGCCTGTTTTTTCTTCCGCGGCCCATGCCATGCACTGCCAACACCCCCGTCCAGCGCCCTCCCCTACCGAGCTGAACGCTATTTACGCCTCGTCAGGTCCCCACGGTCCCCAACCTCTTTGATCTTCGAGCAGCAAGCAGTCAGCACATGTCTTCCAATCACCGTCCCACCAAAGACCGATTTTCCGACTGGGTCACTGGCCAACCACTTCATTTTTATCAATATCGCTTAAGTGGATGTGTTCACTCTCCATTCCCTTCTTTTGCTGAGAACGGCATCTACAGCATCACTTGAAAAGAGCAAGTATTGTAGTGCTGCTGGCCGGAGTGACAACCGGGTCCGGCAAACAGGAAAATAAGAGACAGACAGACCTGCTTAGCAGCAAATGCCAAACGCACCATCATCAAGCAATTTCCCTAAGAGCACAACTATTGGCTCTAAGAGAACACGAAAATCGAACCAGATACCGTAGCTTGATTCTGAATTAAGGAGTGATATGTCTGTGGCTGGTGCTTTTATTGTATCCAATGGATCCCTTGAACCTCGAAATCGCCGAAACGAGAATCTAATTCAGTAACCGGGTGGAAGGAATCACGGAGAATCCGCATTGTACTGTACAGTACTGTACTGTAACAATTGTTTGATGTTCGGAGATCCAGATCTCGAGTTCAGGTGTTCAGGGGTTGTTGGATGAAATGAACAAGCCGAACTGCTGTACCGTACCAACTCGCGGCCGCACAGCCACATTCTCGAGCTCATGTGGCGGATAACACTCGTTAGCTTGGGCTTCTAGACTTTTTGGATGAAGGCTGGTGAAGAACAAGATCGTGGGCGGGGTGTTTATCCCAAGTCGGGGTTTCATCATGCTTCTAGGCAGCTATAGAAGGAAAGATGAGGGTAACTGGGGGCATGACAAGCTGAAGTGACGAATCTTTCCCTTCAGCTTCCTTTCACCTCGTTGCCTCCAAGCTCCAGGTCTACAGTTCTCTCTGTAAACGCACGATGGCCCTGGGAACAGTATCACGCTGAGCACCCCGCTCTGTATATCACGGGCTACCCCACTGTACACATTTACCTACTCCGCAGCACTGTAACAGCCAAAGTGCTTCCGATCGCCAACGACCGTACCCGTTTCGGGAGTCCAGGTTGCGAGGAGTTGGAGATCGGGTTGCGGTGTGCGACAACGTGCTTGTGCCGTGCGGGATGCTGAGGCTATCGATGTCATGTGAGATTTGTCAGTGGGCTTTTTTGTCTCTTAACTCGAGAAGAGTTAGAGTAAGACATGTGTTGGCGAGAATCGATAGCGGGATGCGGGTGGGGAGGATACAAGTAGAGAGGTGTGATGTCAACGAGAGGATCCGGACTCCGCACTCCGCACTTAGTCCTTTCGAGAGACTTCAAGTCAGTGACTCTTCGCACTGCTTCCCTTTCTGTTACTTCTGTATTCAATTGTAGTTAGTTCGTGGGCAAATTCATCGTCACCCAAAGCTGACCTCACAGCCAACCATCCAACTTTCCACCTCTCCAACCTCTCCCACTGTCTCACACGACTAACCGCTCCCGAGGCCATCACTCAGAACAATCATATCTCCCCACCAGTCACCACGAGCACAAAGCCTCCGCTGTGCGACATGATTCACCCTCGGAAATTCGGACCGGCCCTTTAGACTCATAACTGTGTCTCTCTTGTCTGTAGAAATGAGGATAGGCGGTTGAGCAAGAGATGAGGAGATAAAAGCGCCAATTCCCTGGTTAACTAAACAAGAGCTGTTCTCTGATGGTACTAACTAGGTCTTTGATCAAGGTCAGATTTTGAGGGAGTTTTTTGAGTTCTGAGTGAAGTGGAAAATTGTCTGAAAGTGCACAGACTTAAAGTTACTGCGTCGATGGGTGGATGTCATTGAGTTCATATCTCTCCCGAGTATATACTCTTTGCAACTGCATTCTCAAGTTCGAGGCCTTTCTTCAGCGAGAAATTTAGGTGTGGGAGTTCCTTTGTACAATCTCCTTGCTCGCTCTCCGCTAAGAGTTCGCGCCATTTCTCTAAACACAGAGTACACACGCAGTCGATATACTCCTTACGACCATCCACCCCCTTGTTGAATAACCAATTTTCAAGCAACTGCCGATGTTCTAAATGAATTGAATATTCAATGCAGATTGGAAAATCCACTGGTGCTGGAAAACCAAGGTTTGCTAAAATATCTGTCGTGTATAAAGTAAGCCGCCTCGCTGAATGCCTAAACATCGCTCACGGTTCGTTATTTCTTTACTCCAAACACGTTTTCATTTCCTTCCACTTTCCTACTTATTGCTACATTTCTATAGTCGCGCTCGCTTTCTATTCACTACACCATTCCCCCCTCCCAGCCTTTTATCTCCAACACACATCACTCTTCCACTCATCCTCTAAGAGTCAATCCAATTCTCTTCCTGTCTCATCACATCCCCAGTACTCTGCCCACAACGCAAATATTAGCAACTCTCTGCTGGGCTTATTTTCTATTTCGTCGCTTCCTAGTAACTGCTTTGAAGTACTTCCAGCTTTTTCCCTCGAGACCTAAAGAAGCATGGCTCGAGGTGAGCGGGAAACGTAGCACACTTGAATATTAAGATTAATTGAACATTTACATAGCATTGACAGTGAACTTAACTTGAATATTTTCAAACACCTGAGTAATTCCTGACACCTGAATATTCCAGACGCTTAGCATGTTCAAAATACTTTGAATAATCAAAATAGTTGTAATAATCAGAGCAGTCCAATATCATAAAAGTAATTATTACACCCACGACTTCGGCTATCAAAAGCACCAAAGGCAAAAGAGCGTAACCTTTCCTCTATATTTAGCAACAGACAAAGAAATAGGAACCTGTAATAGGAAATTAGGAATCCTTCATTCTGTTTAGTTTTTATACTTTCATAGTGAGCAGTTTCCGTTCCTCCCTGCCCTACCTAGAAGCCCCATATATCAATCACTTTACCTCAAATAGCGCTTAACCCGATATAAAAAGATTCCCTCCCGTTTTCCAAAGTTTGGATTACATCTCCTCCTTCATCATCCTACCCTAATTCCTCATCCCCCATAATCCCAGCAAATCCAAAACAAAAAGCACATCACTATTCAGAAAAACAACCAACCAACCGTCCCCCTCCCCTTCTACCACCACCAGCTAAAACAAAAGAAAAAATTCCAAGACCCCATCTATCTCCGATCCCTCGCGCCAAGTCATACACACAACCACTAAATCCAGCCTCTGACTTACCACTCCACTCTAACCTCAGGCCACAATTCCACAGTACCCAGTCCAGTGCCCACGGAGTCCATTTCCGCCCGAACCCGAATAGTCGCTGAGCTGAGCTGAGCTGAGTTCTGAGCACGCTAATAAGGTGAGCTAGATTTTGCTCCAAGGGTCGGTCGTCTATTGGCCTGCTTGCGAACCGGCTGGAGTTTTGTGTTTGTTTGGAATCAAGATTAGAATTGGGATTGGAATTATGGATGTTTTTGTTAGCTGTAATTGAGCTACCGCTGTGAGCTTGTTAAAATGTTGTAGCGGTGTTTGTGCTCGCTTTTTATTTTATTATACTTATTAAGGGTTCTTGCCGGGTTGGTTTAGGTCCTGGGTATAGTATTGAAATTTTGTATAAACGGGTTTGATTGTGTTTATAAGTGGCTTTTGAACTTGGGAAATAACTTGGTATTGTTTGGCACAAGCCTAGATGGTAAAACTGTGATTCTTGCCAATCTCTAAAGCGCATGCTTATTATACTAAATGAGTCCTCCCAAATACACTCCATTGTAAAAAATCAGCCTTATTTTTCCAGCCAACCCCCTGAATTCGCTAATAATATAAAGAAATTGCCCTAATCATCAGGTAAACTTGACGAACTCCAGCTACCATCCGACAACGCATCTCCACCTCTCTTAAATAGCCGCAAGAATTGGTCGCGGATATATTTCATCCCGAACCTATCCACAACATGCATAACATGGACTTCCTCCTCACCCACCGATAGTCTCGCCGCCAGCGAAATAGCCTCGTTCTTCTTCCCTCGTATCACGATCTAAAACTCATACGAGCATTATGAGCAAGGTGAGAGAGATTTTCACTGCCCAGTTATCCAAAAATCGGTGGTTATGATGCCGGAAGAGGATTCTGCGGCCCGGTAAGATAGCGGCATGGCGAAAAAGCTCTAGTGGTATGCCACATTAGAGATGGCAAGTGTGAGGGCGGGGGATTAGGTTACGCATAGAAACAAAGGTCCCAGGTAAGAACACCGTTGTAAGAACGGCGATGGCTTTCATCGCCGAATTGTCGCGCTTGCTTGATGCTGCAATCTCTTTGGAGTACCTCGATATTGAGGGAGTTATCTTGCTGCGCAATAAGGTTAAATAGCTATCTAGGTTAGTTCATATTTGGGAGTCGAGCCGGAGTTATTTCAACTTGCTACGCCTTGTTGTGCTTGCAGTCTCCCTTCTATAGCGCTATATTTCTGCATGTGTGATAAGGTGCTCGCCGTGATCTTGGTTCGTTCCAGGAGGCGTTTTATCGATTGTTTAACTCCGGGAGATTTGACGTATGGTCGACACGTTAACTGCTCTACGATAAAATTGTTTAGCATCGTCACAGTTATAATCAAGCTCTTGATGGGCGATGTCATGGATATCCCAGTGCCGGGGAATATATAGTCTCCTGTGATGTTGGTTTTGGGATTGTAGGAGAGGACACAGGATATTGTGGCAGAGCGTTCGGATTTCTCGCAGATAAATACTGACAGGCAATTAGTAGTGATGCAAATATATTGAGTTCCACTTGCCTGGAATACCGTATATGTTCGATATTCGACCAACGAAGCCAGTCTTACTTGACAGAATATGCCTGTGTATGGGCGGTAAGTCAAAACTTTCATTGAGAGCTGCAAGGGCCCATTCGGGAAATGACGATCCACCACCGCTCACTCTGGGTTAATACTAGCCCTGTATGTGGCTCTCGGTCTCCACACTTTGGACGATTCCTTAAAGTCCAAGGTGGTATCTAATCATATGTGATATGCTCAGTTCTACAGTCTGCCAGCTGACTCTCAGAATAGAGCCAGCATTCAGTAACAGCGACGGGAGCTAACCCTTGTTGAGGTGTTACGTTTACTGGATTGTCCAGTCCCACCAGGAGTAGTAGTCAAGTTTGTCTAGATCCTGGGGATCATTGGGCTAAAGAGCGCAACTAATCTCTCAGAATCGGTGACGTAGTGCGAAGCTATCGAGGGAATGGGCTCGGAAAATTTTGACCAGAACCTGAGCTTCCTTGAGACGGTAGTGGCGACGGTGGCGGTGGTCAATTTAGACGTGCTATCTCCCCAAAGCGAACCCTGTCCAGTTTATTCTTAAGGAAGAAGACATTTAATTCTGGCCTCGGGGCGCGCTGAGCAATCACCTGTGAGCATGATATTGTTGCTTTGGGCCTTGCTCCCTTGGAATCTTCATTATTGCATATTTCATTGCTTGAATGACAGACCACACAAAATTTGGACCTTATTCATTCTCTTTCCGGCAATTGAGAAATGCTTGCATCACTGTCTGCTCCAGGGAATTCAGGGATGTCCTTCGATCAAAGTAATCGAGAATTTTTTCTTGGGGTACTGAGATCGTTCAGCATTGTCGCGATATGCTCTCGCCTGCAAACTTTCTCGTCCATTCTTTTCGGAGGCATGAGGTCTGTAATACGGGTAGATGTTGTTGAGGCGGTAAAGGAGAAAGAGGACCACCAAGGGGTGGGCTAGGAGGTTGAGGAGGACGCCTAAGTGGATTATAAGGCCCAAATTTCATCGGCTATGACCCATTTTTGGTAGTTGTTTTTCTCTATTGCCTGTTTCAGAGCTGGCAAGTCATAGTCTCAGCAGGTGCTCGTTTCACAAACACCATAATGCTGTCAACTTCCTTTAAGCCATCCTCGCCGGCTCTATCTCTCGTATCAATTTGCGCGAGAGAGAACTCAAAATTCGGATCGATCTCACGGCCTCTCAAATCTTCTAAACTCTCTATTTGATCTCGCTGATTTTCCAAAGGAGCTGCATTGGTGCTGGCAAGGCTTTGCACTGAAGTTCCAGCTTCATTTGGTCGCCTGACATCCTTCACTTCCTTCGTGATCTGGCTCGAAGTCACCAACTCTCTAATAACCTCGGCCCTCGCCCAGGTCTCATTATCATTTTTTGGTTGGTGAGAATCCGCAGGGCGTAAGTCATCAAATTCTCCCGATAATCCTCCAAGTTCACTTCCTTTGTGATTGGAAGAGAGGCTAACTCGGCAGAAGCGACTTGTTTCCCCGCTGATACTTTTGTTGAATCAAGTTATGGACCAGGTCTTGAATAGGACTCCTCTAGTTCTTTGATGCATCTGAAGAAATAAGCGGCACTGGTGGGGGAATTGAAGATAGAGGCCCACTTTGAAGTAGTAACCAATAGGATTACCCCTTTACGTGCAATAGCTTATTATTTTATAATTACTCTAAGATAAGCATATATATAAGATATTTTATTATTCGGAAGAAGAGGCTTTGCTATTATTGTAAATAGTAAAAGCTGCTCACAAGCACTTATATGCCATTGGTCGCTTCTAGAAGTCTTGGCGTGGTTATTACGCTGAATACCAAGTATGTAACTTCGCCAATTGAATCCATGTAGATACCTGTGTCCATTAAGCTTAGCCGGGCGTGATCCACCTCATTCATCCGGACAAAATATATCACTACACGCTCGTAATTTCACTATCTCTCCAGCTCGGTGGCAGCAAATAGTTTTTAATATATAACACTATTTTTCCTGTTGTCCTTTCACAATATAATGGAGTCCAACCAGATTGACCAACCTGGGCCATTCTCACTGCCAACATTGTCATCCCAGCCTTATTCCCCCAATGGTCTCCTACAGTGGCTACGCGGAAGGGGGGTTGCTCACAGAAAGCCTAGTTGGGGGAATGAAGGCCATGGTGCTAAGGAGGGTGATTATTGAGGCGTACTGAATGTTGAAAGTTCGTTGGCTGGAAGATGAGGATGAGAGTACATTGAAGTGTTTGTGAAGCGTTAGAGTGATGAACCTGTTGTTGATGAGTGGGCTTTGAGGGAAAAGAGCTTCCTATAAGCAATTAAAAGGTTATGCGAACTCCTGCTCGCATTCTTCGTTCCTCGTCACCTCGTTTCGAGATTCGAATGACAAGGCGAGTGAAACTTGAGAGTTTTCTTCTTAACCCAACCTCACCCTCAATGGCATGTACTGTACGACTCTACGAATTAGACTTCATCGTTACCAATCTTGATACTGGACGGCAATTATGGAGACATGATTGATCCTGAAGATAGAATGATGTTTGAATTATAACTGGCTGTTACAGGTTCTAAGTCTAGGGTTTGCTAGAACTAAAGCTTGGTAAAGTCTACCTAGCTTTCTTCCCCACACTCATCATCTGGCGATCCCAATGGAAAACCGAACTAAGTGCTCTTGCAATGATCTAATAAGTCGTAACCGATATATTTAACGAACAAGAGTTGAAAATTTTAACGTGTGCTTTGCTCAAATATTTGAAACATGATTGAAGCAAGACTCTTGAAATTGAGTAGGATGTCACTTAACTATCAGCCCTCAACTTGAGGCTCGGGTAAGCTGACAAGACATTCATAGTAACTCGGTTTATTCGGGTTTTCCGTTGCTTTCGTCTTCAGGTATTTGAATCGTGCTTTGGTGTTCCAAGTTGCCTTGGCACGCATCGTACTCTCGCAGTACCAGACTCACTTGCAACTTGCAAGCACCAATGAAGACTCTGTCCCAGCTTTTTGGCTGAAAGTACCTTACGCCAGAACAATAGTGACGTCAAATTCTCAATGCCTGGTAGTCCTACTTACAACTGCTCAGCAAAGTACTCTGAGCTTGCAGATAACGCTCTTCGCCTTGTGGCTAAAGCTTATTCGTAGCGGTGATTTGAGGAGTATGGAGGCCGGAGTAAGTGAATTCTTTTGAAGGCAAATAGAGATTGATATTGTCACTTACTCGAGGTAAAAAGACGATCTGAATAATCAAAGTGATTTCGGTTTCTAAGAAGAGTTTTGCTAGTGCCAATTATTCTGCCCACCGCGAGGGAGGAAACACGCACCAGACGCTAACGACCTGCTTAGGTAAGCCGGCTTACTGTAGAATCTCACCCCTCACCCAGAACCCGTCCTCCGACACCCTGCAGTCCGCCAACAAACCAAGATTCAAGTAAGGTAGCCTGCCAAGACACTGCTCTGCGGTACGAAAAGGTACTTGTGGATGCCGCATTCATGTGTACTGCTACTTCGGGGCCTTTCTCTACGACCTAGATGCTGCTCGACCGCGTCAATATCATTCAAAGTACCAACATATCGCGATCTGAGCTTTTCCCACATAACATCCCGCCGCAGCTTGGACGTTGCACACAGGGGAGACTATGGCTTTTGAATATGCCGGCTGTCACCACAAGGAGAAACATGGCGAAGGATACCGTGCTATGGCGTTTGCGGCTGCTATATGTTGGAAAGATCAGGGTGCTTTTCTCGTTTTCTGCTGCCCAATTGTCCCTTATTTCGATGCTTACTCCTTACCAAGGCTCTAGATGAGTGATCTGCCAACGCAAATGTTCGAGTTTCGACCATGTATCTAAACAGCTGAGTGACTTTCGGCTTGTTCCATGCAGCCAGCCTTCAGCTGCTCCTTTCTGCAGTATCTCATTGGCCCTTCCACTCTCACCAAGGCCTTTTCTTCTGCATTGGAGCCACTGATATCTCGAGAACTCAAGCCACAGCTATAGGACCTCGTTATTGTAAGGCAGAACCTTCAAAAGTAATGCCCGGCATGGCTTCCCGAAAGATTCGTCAGGCCGGCTTGGTCGTCCGACTATCGTACCAATAGCCAGTCATCACCAACCCAGCACTTTGACCTTGCACATATTGGAGTTCAGACCAACTGTCTCCTTGAACCACATCACTCCATCGCGGCGATATCAGTCAAATCTCGCCAGGCGATCCTCGCCCTCAACTGATATCGACTCGGTCAATCAAATCTGTATTGCCAACGCCGATTGCAAAACTTTGTCGATGTTTACAGCCTCTGGACTTAGCATTGGTGGCTACACCGTGAGTTGTTAGGAGGTCTGGAGAGCCTGGAAATTGTAACGAACCGCTGGAGAGATGTTGAAACTATTGTCGCTTTTGTTCCTGTTTGTGCCGTTATCATGGCAGCAGAAGAATCCATTAACAGATTTCTGCCGGAGATCGGGGCACCAGACGACAGTCATTGATGAGAAGTTATATATTGATGGAGGTGTTGTCGATTGGAATCCGATAGCATCAAATCCCGAGAATTACAGCAGTAAGTACATCTGCTTGATTGGAGCGACGGATTATTTTCTATCACCCACAAAATATTTGCGGCCGTACAACTACTGAAAAACAAATGACTGATGTTCGTGACCTGTCGTAGATACTTGGCTCCTTTATAACGATCTGACCACGAGTCCTGTCGGAGTCGGAGTGCCTCAATTGTACGCAAACCTGTCCAAGAATAGTTCAATATCCGATGTGCAAGGAGGAGTCTTGTGGGGCGACAGCGTCAATAAGAGATTCTACCTGTACGGCGGAGACTACGTCCAATATAAACCTCAATCTTCAGACCTCTTCTCGTACGATGTCATCTACAACCAGTGGGAGGATTTTGGCTCTCCCAACATGCCCATACAAAGCGTCTCATGGGGAGGTGGAGTTGGGGTGTCTGAGTTGGGCAAAGGTTATATGTACGGTGGATGGCTGAGCAACGCTTCAGTCCCTGGATGGGCCGGCGGTAAGCTTGCGATCAGTACTCTTACGATCTACGACTATGATTCGGATTCCTGGACGAATAATACCGGCCCAGATACAACACCTCGCGCCGAAGGAGTGATGGTCTATGTTCCAGCGAGTGATAGTGGATTGCTTGTCTACTTTGGTGGAATCACTGCGCCCTACAACAACGAGACAATGTTACCGTCAAATATGAGTACGATATACATATACGACATCAAGTCCTCGAAATGGTACGAACAAGCCACGTCCGGTTTGGCGCCCCTACCCAGGAGAAGATTTTGTGCTGGAGCTGCCTGGACGGATGACCGATCTTCTTACAATATGTAAGTATATGCAAAGATTAGGATTCCTTTTCTTCCTGAAGTCCCTCTCTGGTGAATCGAGTGATGGACTGACATTTCTCAGTTATCTTTACGGGGGCCTTGGATTTGGCGCGAATTCTACTGGTTTCGACGATGTGTGGATTCTCAGTCTTCCCACGTTCACTTGGATTCCTTGGTGGGTGGGGAGCGGAGTTGGGAAACCCCATAATACTCTCACGTGCAATGTTGTCAACTCGGGACAGATGCTCATCATAGGAGGGCAGTTCCCGTTGACGGAGGATTGTGACAGTCAAACTACCTGGGGTACACACAATCTTGATCTAGGAAAGCAGTCTGGGAAGATGTGGAATGACTTTCAGGTCAACATCACCTCCTACGCGGTACCCTCTGAGGTTGTTGCCATTGTTGGCGGGTCGTACGTTGCTCCAATCCTTGTTTTCAACAATTGAACTAACTTTGTTCAGATCTGCAGGCGCTGCTACACTCACAACACCAGGGGCCGGTTTCAACAACGCCGACCTCCAGGTATACTTTGGTCAACGTGCAGCCTATGCATCACGGTCCCCAACTCGAGCCATACCTAGTGCTACCGTTTCCGCGCCAGTATCGGGTCCGAGCTCGCCGAGTCTCTCCACGGGTGCCATAGTTGGAATCGCAGTCGGTGGCGGGGTCTTGATCATCGCCTCCATCATAGGAGCCTGCTGCATAATCCGCCGGCGGAGACGCAAGAAGCAAGATAAAACCCCTCCAACACCCGTTTATCCTGCCATGTACTATTCAGCTCCCCAAAGCCCCTACCCACCCAACAACTCGTACCCGCAAAGATATCAACTCCCAGCAGACTCTGCTCCAGTGGAACTATCCGGTGCCAGTCAGGAATATCATCAAATTGATCCCAAAGGCTCCATCGTTCAACCCCCTCAAGAGTCTCTGCATCCAATTTATAATGCCTGGCAGGAGCAAATATCGCCCACGTCTCATATTTCTCCAACTCATTCTCCTCGCCCTTCAACATTTTCGGATGTAGGTTCACCTCATCCATCGACATTCTCACATGTAAATTCTCATGCTGCTTACGGTTCGGATTCGCCGACTGCTTATGGCTCTACGTCACCTACCTCGACATATTCTAGTGCCAGGAGGCCTAGAAAACCGGTTAATCAGACGTACTATTCTCCTTGAGAATGGACGAATTGAGAGTAAAATTTCTTATGAGCAGCATTTATGAATCATGGTTGGAACGGCCTGGAAACTGGGGCAAGGATATCAGGAGTCTGGAGCGCTTTCCACGATGTTGGAATTTCCTTTGGTACATATAATACAAGATTTTCTCATCATCTCCTCCTTTTATTTTTCCGCCCACAGTTTTCCCCTTCTATATAGTGCCTTCCACTGAGGACAAGTCCCAAATTCTGTTCCGCTCGTTTGACCAAAATTCCTTGGTATCTGACTCCCCTCTATTTAAGCCAGAACTCAATCCAATTCCATTTGGCCAAGTGGTACATCCTAGCTCCAAGATAAATCTCGCATTTGGACTACTGTTTCCTCTCGGCCCAACGCCTTCTCATCTCTCACTCCAAGGTCATCCCTCCTCGTTACTTGAAGCCAGACTCCCAACCAAAGGCGTCAATCTAAGATCCCTAACATCAATCGGCCTAGAGAAACGTCTCATCGATTCCTCAAACTGCAAACACGACGTCCCAACCCTGACAATCTTATCTACCTGCAAATTACCAGTAGCCTTCGAAATATACCTCAATTTCTCCACAGCCCACTTTCTACGATTACTCAGCAGCAACATGCAGGTCGCACATATCCTCGGAGGAATCAATAGAGAATAGCTACCGGGGACCATTTCCGCCGTGCGTTATTCGTCAAAGCCTTGCCATATACGACTGCCGTGCCTGCCACAAAGCTCTGGCTTATTCAGCTGTCTTCCCATACTAGCTAACGCCACGGCTGACAGTGCTCTTTTGCGCGAATAAGAAATCTCCGGCTTTCCTCCTTGATTAAGTTTTGTTCGTTTAATGAGAATATTTCGTGCCAGCAACTTGGAGATTCAGCCTTATTTCGGGTTTTGTACTATCTATAGGGATACAACAAGCGACCAGGTGGGTCCGAAAATATCTTCACCTCATCAAGACCTGGGACCGAACCCGAGAAATACCAGATTAGGAAAGATTCGAAAGAAGATGCTTCAATTACGTTCAGTGGAAATCTTTATGAATATGAATAGGTTCGTGTGGTGGTCTTGGCCAACTAAGAGGTACTCCTCTTTCCATTTCAATTGACTGTCAGACTACTAACTCTTGTTCTAGCACCGCATCTACCTTCTCGAATCCCCCTGGGTTACCTAACTATACATAATCCACCTAGCTTTGGCACTTGGGAGCTTATTTCTCGGCGGGGCCAGTCAATTACTCCCAAATTCCCCATTACACAATCCCGGGGTTGAGACGACGAGCGGAAGATCATGGGACATCCCGCTCCAAATGGGACGAGGTTTCATTGAGTTGTTGAGCATTAGGTTCACCGAGGCTCCGGCTGGAGAGTTGAGGCTTGCTCTTTTAATTGCTGTTTTTTCCAAATGGAACTTACAATGCTTCCACTTTTGTGAAGCTTCCTGCCCGGCCCTCTCTGTCAGTAACAACGACTACGAACCCGGTTCTTCAAACTCGAAGCCGCCGCATCCCACTCCTTCAATCTCCCCTTCCTCTCCTCCACCAATTCCGAACAGCGTCGAACTCCTCGAAGTGTCCTGTCCCGCAGCCACAGCAGGCAAAACTCATTCCCTAAACCAAGTCCCTGCACCCTACCCACTGTGCAAGACACTACCAGCGGACAGTGCATTTCCCCATTTGCATCTTCTACCGTATTATAGACTCTAGTGATAATCCTTTGCCCCCAGTGTTCAGTTTCAGTATTCAGTATTGAGTGAAATTGTTTGCGAGATACCAGTCGCCGTAATCCAAAACTTTCTCCAACGCCTCCTCCAACGCCTCTCCAAACTTAAATCTCGGGTGATCTGGTATAATCCAATCCTAATGCTCCTAGAATTCAAGTCCATGTATGCCACTTCCGACGGTCCTCTGGCCGAGTAGCCTGCAGCCTGTCCCACAATCTCCTATGCGGGGTATCTGAACTACAGAGTTAATACTATAAATAATCCTCACACCCCTATCACTCAATCGATTTTTCATCAACTGACCTTCACTTGAACTGGGCTTTAACTTGGTAAGTTTCTGCGTACCAAGTCTTAGCACACCAAACCGCAACTGTCAAGTCGACCAACAACGGATCTATGACTTCTCCCTCCTTCAGCTCTTCAAACACCAATCCTGGATTTTCCTTGACTCCGTTGCTTGCATCAAAGTCAACTTCCTTCCCATTCCCATGCACTTTCCCAGGCACAAGCTCATTGGTCTCCATGGCTACTACTCTTTGATTTCCATCATGCCAGTGTCCAGACCTCCCTTTTGTGCTCAACACAACCTTATCCTTAAAGCCGCATTCCCAGTACTTGCCTTTTAAGCCTATTTTCTGCTTCAGAACGCCTTCGCCTGGGAAAGTGCTCTTCCGCTTCCCGCGGATGTGGAATTCTTGCGATGAAAAAGGGGGACGAGTGATTGAGTAGAGGTCTTTGTCTTCAGTTTTGCCTTTCTTGTTGGGAGAGGGGACAGAACGACGTAAGGTGATTGAGTTTCCCATAGTGTTGAGTGTGTAGTTTAGGGAATAGAGGGCTGTAGCTGGGATATTGCTGGGGAATATGAGCGCCTTATCCAGCGTCAAAGACAGCGGTCCGACTAGCTCTGCAGACGAGGGGAATGTTGGTGGTGGAGTCCCATTTCGTGACAGAGGCGACAAGTTTTCTTCCAGCACTTCATGATCCTCATTCTCAGCCTCAAAGTCCGAGGGAAGTCCGGTCCCATAGTTTGGGATCCGCCCTTCTGTGAAAAGGGAGTCCGAAGTGTGGCTGTCGTATGGAGGTACCCTCTCGGGACCGTTGCCGTCGGGCTGAGTGGCTGCTTCAGCTATTGATAAAGATGGACTAGGGTCTGACATTCCGACTCAATTTTGCAGGATTTAGCCTAAGGAAAGATTCAGATGTGTAGATGAGACCAATCTGATTATTGGATGGGAATAATCTCCGAGGGCTGACATTCCTCGAGCATGCGGTGAGCTGACAGAATGATGAACGACGTCGGCTTCAGGTCTAGCTCACTGTTGAAGCAGTGGGTTCAACAGTGTAAACTCGTATTCCTGTATGAAACTAGCGTCTTTGCAAGAATTCAGTGGTGAGGGACCTTCTGGCACAGCCCCCCACGAGCTGCTGAAAGAAGGTTCACTGAATCACTGCTGTAGATCATCACATGATGAACCCCTCTTTTGACCTTGGGAGGCATCTCTACCCTGTGGAGATCACTCGCTTACACTCCGTACCTATTCTACGAAGGTAAATGTCCTCGCTTGAGATATAGTGAAATAGGTTTACATATGTCAAGTGAATCTGATTCAGTAGAAAAAAGACTTTTAGAGTTGTCGGCGCCAAGAGACAGGCAGGCGCTTAACCCCACACTTCACATTCCGCGCCCACCACACCAATACTTCTCCTCCTTACTTTGTATGACGATCACTATAAATACGCCTATTATAAAGCAGGGAATCATTTCTCCTCTCGCAAATGTTTCACCTTGACCCCTCCTCTCCGAAAAACCCCTCAAAATGATTCGCCAACACATGATATATGTCAGTCTTCGTGCTGTAGCGCCGTCATACAACAAAGACTAAACCCTGGAATGGCCGTGTCCCCCAACTTCGTCACACCACATCAGAAAATGGCGTCCGCCACAATAGCCACGTAAGCGAATGGAGGACCTGGTGCGAATCATCCCTTTGTCACAAGGCGCTTCTCTTTGTTTCTCACGATTTAAAGTGTCCGAGGGATATATAGTTGACTTGGCTCATCCACGTACTACTTCTTCCTTTGACTTAATGCAACATCGACACTGAAGGAGATCGACTTGAAACCACAGTCGAGTTTGACCAGAACGGGAGACTAGACTTAATCTCTGATCTACAATATAACAGCAGAAGTCGCAAAAATGGCGATCAACCTCTCCATGCTCATGCTTCCCATCCGCGCCATTCAAGGCCTCTTCGCACTCGTCATCCTCTGCACGCTGGCCTACTGTATGTCTCCCAGCTACTCCATCTTTTCATTTCCCTCCCCCCTCCTCCTCCCCACTCCTCACTAACAAACCCAGCCTCCCACGCCTGGTCCTGGTTCTGGTCCCCCTCAGCAATAAACTTCAACATCTTCGCCTCAATCTTCTCCCTCCTCATCCTCGCCTACCTGATCCTCGCCCCCATCTTCCTCCCCGTCGCCGCCCACAAATTCCTCATCCTCGTCACCCAAGCCATCACCGCGCTCTTCTGGTTTGCAGGCTTCATTGCTCTCGCGAGTTTACTGGCAGATGTTGGGTGTGGGAGTCGGTTTGGGGAGGAGTGGGGGCCCTGCCGAGCTGCGATTGCCGGGGATGTGTTTGCGGCTTTTGAGTGGTGAGTTGATTTATTTTGCTTTGGCGCGGGAGAGAAGGGAAGGGGAAGAGAAAGGGAAGTGGGCTAATGTGCATAGGATTCTGTTCACGGGAACGGCGGGCCTGGCTGCGCTGCACGTGTGGAGGACGCGAAATGATAGCACCACGAAGGGAGACCCGGCTCAGGAGATTCCGGCTCGGAACGTCGTCTAATAGGGGGAATGGTGATGAGGAGACGGGGAAT
Source organism: Bryoglossum gracile (assembly GCA_037952635.1). Lineage (NCBI taxonomy): Eukaryota > Fungi > Ascomycota > Leotiomycetes > Helotiales > Bryoglossaceae > Bryoglossum > Bryoglossum gracile. The sequence continues at coordinate 86,132 of JAPZPB010000065.1, read as the reverse complement.
GGATGTATCCAGATTGATGATACCCAGGGCTGGGCGGTGTTGGCGTTTGGGTGATGAGTTTGCCTGATACGTGCGAAATGGCGGCAAAGTTTGGCTGCGAATAGGCGGTGGAGCCTGGCTGGTGTGAATGATACCAGAAGTTTGCGTTTATGGTTCCTTTTCCTAGGTTTGGTAATGTTTGCAGTAATGAGAGCCATACCTAATTTCACGTACCATAGGAGAGTACTTAGCTCGGGGACACTTCTTTTCGGGACATTAACTGATTGTATTATGTACGAATCATACTTCAGATCCTTGTACCTGCAGGCTCTGGCTAACTCTTCAACAAGCAAGTCTCCTCACAGGATCTTGTAGTTCTTGAACTCCCTCGTCTTAACCTTCTTCTCGAACATGATATCTAACTCCTCGTAAGTTCTACCGCCAGTCTCAGGCACCCTGAAATAACTCCACACGAAGCCAAGCGCAGAAAGTCCGCCTGTTTTCGTTAGTCATAATCCCAATTTCTATCATAGCTCGACTCACCGAAGAAGAACCCAAGTTTCCCCCTCATGTTCGCCTGATCCGGATTGATCATATACGGAATCGCCACCGTCATCACAATCCCAAAAAGCGCTTGCACTGCTGTCGCAACCGCAATCGTCTTCGCCCTAACTCGTGTTGCACTCGCCTCACAAATAATCACGAAGCACACCGGCCCAATCGTCAAATCGTAGATTCCGTTCCAGATCACCATGAAGGTACTCTGGGCCCAGATAATGCCAGGGCGGTTGGCGTAGTTGGGTGCGCAGTCAAGGAAGGCAATGAGGAACATCATGGTGGAGAGGGTGGCCAGGCCGAAGTTGTAGATTCGGCGGCGGCCCACTCGGGCGAGGAGGATCCAGGAGAGGAGAGTGCCGACGAATCCGACGGCGAGGTAGCCGACGCCCATGTCGAAGGCTTTGTCTGTTGGTAGACCGGCGACTGGGATCTATTAGTTTGAGTGTCGGGATTTGGGGTAGAGATGACTTACGCTGGAAGAAATAGGTGGCATAGCCGACAAGGTAAATACCTGAGAAGACTTGAATTGTGTAGACACCGACTGAGATCTCTGTTCGGCGTAAGTTAATGGGCTTAAAGCAATCCCAGTAGGTGGATCCCGTCTCCATCTCAAATTCGAGCTTATCGGTCTCGATAATCATGGCTAAGATGGCCTTGATATCGACTGCTGGCGAGGCAAGTTTCGCGAGTGATGCTTCGGCCTCTTCAAGTCTTCCGTGTCTAACTAACCACCAGGGCGATTCTGGGGCCCATGGCATACCGGCAAGAATGATAAGTGGCCAAAGCCATTGACTTGAACATGTTAGCATTGCCTGTTTAAATTGCTTTGAGTCAAGAAATACACACCAAGCGAATGGGGCAGAATAGGCCCAGTGACTAGACAGAGTTGAGGTTCCAGCGATAACTCCATTGGCAATCAATTGGCCCATGACGAAGCATAAATTGACGTAGGCAGTCAAGACACCACGAAGGGCAACAGGGCACACCTCAGAGGCGTAGGCCGGGGCAATTGTAGCATAAGTTCCAAGGATGAGACCTCCTAGGAGCTCCCCAACAAGGAGCACAGTAAGAGAGCGTGCGAAGAATTGGATAAATACACATCCAGCCGTACCAATGACACATGCGGCAAAGGTCTGGAGGGAGATTTAGTGATATGCATCCATCTCCTAGGTAATGTGACTTACAAGTCTCCGTCCGTACCACTCCATCGGGTAAGCAGCGCCTAAAGCTCCAGCAACCTGTCCAATTGGATTTCCCATGCCTAAAGCTGTCTGCCATGCCGCACTGATGATGTATTGTCCCTCAAACAGATACCCGAAATCTTTCTGGAAAGCTGGGGTTGCGTAGAGATTCCCAAGCAATTGAGGGTCAAAAGCTGTCATGATTATGCCAAGCGAGAAGAAGATTGACCAGCCAACAGCACCAGGGTAAAGCTTCACGCCTTCCATGAAAGTAATTTGGTGCTCCAGCTCCGTCGCGTGACGCGCCTGCAACCCGATCTCTTTGCTGGATGCCCCGGAGACATCCTTAGCCGGGTTCTCGACGTCGGCGTCCATATCTTTAACTGAAGATCTGGGCATGGTGCCTATTCAAAATTCGTACAGCGAGACTCCAGAGGGCGGAAAGGTGGGCAGGGAAAAGTGAGGAGAAGAGGAGATAAATAATAATTGATAGCCGTCGGAGCTCCCCCTCCCAAAAGTGGATCAGGGTCCGCAAGAACGACCAAGTGTCAAGCTTCCTATTGATAAGTGGGATATGGGGTTGACTGGGCTCACCTCAACGGTGCTCTTAAAGACAGGGTGAGTTTCGCCTGTGGACGAGTGCCAAGTCTTGAATATGCCGGTGAAAGTTGGCCGGATTGGCCGTGTTCACCGGTGCGACGTTGCTATCAAAGACGACGGATCAGTAGGTTGTCTATTGAAGCTTAAGTTGGAATGTGACAGGAAGCTATCGGCGAGGATGTCAAACTTGAGAGGAATTGACTTTGGAGTCGTCCCAAAGCCATGGTTACTTCGATACATGATAGACCCAAATGAAGGGAGCTGCGGGGTTTCTTGTGTTGCTCAAACATTTGTCGAGCCTTTGAGTTTTTGAGCCAAAATGAGAATTTGTAAAGCATTTGACAAAATGAACGGAGAGAAGTATCGATTTGTTGCCCGTAGTCAATCAATCAGTGGAGTGGCCTGAGTGAGTTTGGTGACAGGAAGAGCGATTGACATAGAATAAGGAACGAAAAGGGTGGGCGAGATGATCATGATTACTTGTAAATATGAACTGTTCATTCCAAATCTTTCATAGCGTCCGAGTTCAAGAAGGCTGTTTGTTTGTCTTCTCGTCCGAACCTGGCATCGACATCCTAGCCCGGCAAAGCTTTCGGCCCGAACCAAGAGCCGAGAAACCTCACCTCACCTCACCTCACCTCACCTAAGACTCGATGCCTGCTTCATTTCAACATCAGCATCAACAAACCAATAAACTTACCGAGCAGCCTCATAGCAGGCCGATCAACAGCTCGAAATGTCTTGACCAGTGTCGTATGGTCTCTGCTGCCTTAGACTCTGTGTTGGCATCATGGGTGGTTTTACGGGATGCTACAGAAGAGGCTGCAGACCATGGTTGGAGACCCTATGTCCTGCGGCCGGCCTCATCAATCGGATCTTTCAACTTTGATAGTAATTCTATGGCTCTAGGCTGGGACCCCGTTTGAGGCCAACCCTGGAGATGGTTCAGCTTTTCAGAGTGTTGCTGTGGGATTCCGCCCACCTTGCAGGAGATGGCCGACTTTAGAGCTGCCTATTTTGCAGCAAACAGATCTTTTAAATGAGCTTTCGCTGAAGTGTCTACTCTGAAATTTTCAAGTGAGGATCAGAAATAAAGTAGCTTCTATTTTTTGTTTTTAACATTTCTCGAATTCCTCAAACAGCGGCTGATCAATTGTCATTGGAAGCTTGCACGTCAAGAAGAACGCGGACTGATGGCGTTGCGAGGCCCTGGGCGTAGAGGACATGATGGGAGAGGAAGAGGCAATAGTCGGAGAGAGGGCGGGAGAGGTGGATACGGGAGAAATGGAAGCGGAGACGATGGAGACGATGGAGACAATGGCAGAGGCATGGGAGGGGGTAAAAGAGGAAGGGAGGGACGAAATAGTAGAGGAGGCGGAAGACCTCAACGCGACAAAGCCCCGGAGACATTTGAACAGCAAAATGCCAGAGTAGATTACAACAACTGGAGGAGGTACATCAAGAGTCAACCTATGGCCAATGACCTCGAGACAATCCGCTTACTTTGGAATGGCGCGTTATCCATCTTGGATAGCGAAGATCGAGAATGGAAGCAAATGTTGCCAAGAGACCTTGATGACAACCAATACTTTGGACGAAATCACATCAAGACGCTTTGCGACACAACGGTACACAGCGGGGGACATGCCACTTTTTTCTCTCTAGCAGAACCATTCCTAGCAGTTATTACTCACCCGAACTTCTTGGATTGTCTATCTGTCGATACAGCTGTCGGAGGAATTTACAACTTCTTTGCTGGCCACAACGGTTCTCGAGCCGTCCCGTTTCTTCTATGTCTGAGCCAGAGTTTAGTCTCAGCTCAAATCTCGAAAGCTTCCGCGGAGAAGACGTTGATCGCGATGTCAATTGCAATCCGCGAGATATTGGGACGTGAGCCGCGTGCTGCTTTCCATGACGAGATTTCAAATCTAGTAAATTCTCTAGAGGATGCTGCAAGAGATACCGGAATTGAGAAGAGCTCTGTTTCATTGCAGATCCTCAGTGTCCGGATCAATGATCTCCGAGCTATGATCGCACGCGCAAATGGTCTCCTCGCCCAGGAAGAAGGGGTCCAAATCAGCGGTGTTTCTACAAAAACGGTTCAATCCACTTACCCTCGGGACATTGTGATTCCTGGAGGCCATCATAACAATGATCATGCAGATATCACCAAGATCAAGATTCTTCCAACCGAAGATGAAATTCGGTGTAATCATCCAGAGTTTTTGCCAACGACAAACCGAGACCAGCCTTATTTTCTCAACGACCAAGCAGAACGTCACCTGGATTCACACTTCAGGCTTCTTCGCCAAGACATCTTTGGTGAACTGAAAGAAGCCCTCGGTGGCCTGGTGGTGGCTGTGGAGAGGGATCCTTCGATCTTAGAGAGTGGAAGATTTCCCATTGGAAAGATCAGGGCCTATCTGTACACAAAAGCTCGTGTTTCGTATCTTTCATTCGACGAGCGCCGAGGACTAGAAGCCCAGATTTCTTTCCTCCAGCTTTCAAACCTGCGTAAGAAACCAGAATCAGTGAGACGCAAGTGGTGGGAGGAATCAAAGAGACTCGAAGAGGGGGGGCTGTTGTGCTTCATCTCAATAATTGAAGGGAAAAGCTCGCTCTTATTCTTCACCGTCAGCCGGAAGGTCGTCGACCCCAAGATCCGATACGGCCTCACATCCGATCCGAACACCTCTACGATTATCGCTAATCTCGCAGCTCGAGAAGAGTCTGATATGGAGTTGTTAACTCACTTGAGCAGCCAAAACATACAAGGCGCTTTGATTGAGTTTCCGGGAGTCTTACTTGCCACTTTTATTCCCATCCTGGAGAATCTACAAGAAATGCAGCGCCTAAGCCATCTGCCGTTTCGCCAATGGATTCTCCCAGACCGAATTGCGACAGGTGCGGGGACAGAGCAGCTTGATGTGCCGCCGCCAATCTATGCTCGGCATGGGGGCTTTTATTTTTCCCTCAATGCAATACTGAAGGACTCTAGCAACGAATTATTACTGAGTCCAAACGCTGTTGTTGGCGATTCTCAGCTACTGGATAAGATCGAGAAGGAAACGGAGCTTGACCGGGGCCGTGAGTTATACCAACCCTTTTGATTGGCCGTGCTCGTTTCTTTAAGCCCTTCTCTTCCCTCACTATCCCCTTTCTACACCTCAAACCTGACTCATCTACTTTCCCCTTACTTTATTTCAATCTGTATGGTCACTGCTAACATTGCCACGGCATTAGAATGTGGAGCCTTGATTGCAGCACTGACTCGCGAATATACTTTTATTCAAGGCCCTCCAGGAACAGGAAAGTCCTACCTAGGAGTCAAACTCATGTCGGTTCTGCTCGCTTGCAAGGGAAAGGCTCACTTAGGTCCAATTATTGTTGTTTGTTATACCAATCACGCATTGGATCAATTCCTTGAGCATCTGATCAGAATCGGCATTCAGAAGGTTATCAGGATTGGAGGCCAAAGTAAATCAACGCTGATGGATGGCAAAAATCTTCGAACGGTATCTCGAGGGGAATCCAAGACCAAGTCAGAGTGTTATCTGATCCACAAGATTTACACTGAACTTGAAATGAAACAGAAGGAAACCAGGCAAGTCCTTGGTTCTCTAAATAGTACCAGAGGCCAACCAAGCTGGGAGTGGCTGGAACATCACCTGTTATTCAGCTACCCAAGAATACATCGCCAATTCAGTGTCGACGAAGATGGATTCAAGACATTTGGTGACCCTTTGAAAATTTGGCTCAAGGGGTCTGTAGAGATGAATGGACTTGGGAGTCTGGGAGAATCTGGCACACCGCACCGTTCTAGAACCCCGAGGACGTTGATTGATGCCGCAGAACGGGATATCCACACTTTGCCTTCACACGAGAGACATCGCTTGGTTGAGTATTGGATGGCCGAGGTGCGAGAACAGAAGTCCGAGCAGCTATTTGAAATGGTCAGAGAAGCCGAGAGGCTCCGCAAACAGCTGAGCGATATTCATGATGAAGTTGATCGACGAGTTCTTCAAACTGCAGATGTCATTGGTGTTACTACAACAGGGTTGGCGAAGAGGATATCGGTCCTCCGACATGTTCAAAGTAAAGTTATCATTTGTGAAGAAGCTGGTGAAGTTTTGGAAGCACATATCATCTCTGCATTACTTCCCAATGTCGAACATTTCATCCAAATTGGAGATCACCAGCAATTGCGTCCTCAGATCAACAACTTCGCGCTCTCCCTTGAGAGTCAACGTGGTCTTCCATACCAGCTTGATCGGAGTCAGTTTGAGAGACTCTCAGTCGGAGAACGGGGGAGACCGACCTTTCCAGTGGCCCAGCTGAATGTGCAGCGCCGTATGCGACCCGAAATCTCTAGCTTGATTCGGAATACTCTCTACCCACGCCTAATCGACCACAACAGCACAAAGACCCTCCCGGATGTCACCGGAATGCGCAAGAACCTCTTCTGGATGGATCATAACAACTTAGAGGACGGCGCTGGCCCCGATCGGCATGAAAAATCACACAGCAATGCCTGGGAGGTTGAAATGACCCATGCTCTCGTCCGTCATATCATTCGTCAAGGGGCATACAAGAGTATTGATATCACGGTATTGACTCCATACACCGGTCAATTACAGAAATTACGGGCTAAGTTTCGGGGAGACTTTGAGATTGTCTTGAGTGATCGAGATCAAGAAGCACTGGAGAATGAAGGCTTCAATGATGGTGTGGCGACTGATGATGGCGAGGGGATCACTGAAGCATCTTCGCGCAAGTCACTTGAGAAAAAGAGACTCAGCGAGATGCTTCAGATTGGAACAGTGGACAATTTCCAGGGCTGCGAAAGCGCAGTCATCATTGTCTCCCTCGTTCGCAGCAACGTTGGAAAGAAGGTCGGGTTTCTCAGAACCAACAATCGTATCAATGTTTTACTCAGCCGAGCCCAGCATGGTATGTATCTTATTGGGAACACTGAAACTTATGCCAATGTACCAATGTGGGGACAAGTCCTCGGGATGCTAGAAGCCACGAACTCTATTGGAAAGGCCTTTGGTCTTTGCTGCCCTCGCCATGAAGAAACTGAGTTGCTGGCTTATGAGCCGATCGACTTCGAAAAGCTCAGCCCCGAAGGCGGATGTCAACTTCCATGTGAACGCCGCTTGAATGACTGTGGTCATCGATGCCAGACTAAGTGTCATTCAGAGGCCATGCACCGCGTCTTCAAATGCCGACAACCTTGCCAGCGACTTCATAGCCCCTGTAACCACAACTGCCAGAAACAAACATGCGGCGATGACTGCGGCGACTGCAAGATCAAGTTGAACGGGATCAAGCTGTCTTGTGGGCATATAAAGGATGATGTTCATTGCTACCTGACTAAAAATCTCAAGCAGATCTCATGCGATGTCATCGTCAAGAAGCAGGTGCCAGCTTGCAACCATGTGGTGGAGGTTCGGTGCTCGCAGGACGTTGCTGCTGAAGACTTCAAGTGCCCGACAGCTTGCGCAAAGATCCTGGATTGTGGCCATCAATGTCCTGGGACTTGTGGAAAGTGTAACCCAACTGAAGAATTGGCAGATGTCAAACACATGTCCTGCAAGAAGGTTTGTGGGCGGAGATTCGGAACATGTGAGCATAATTGTAAGCAGCCCTGCCACAGCGGTAAGGACTGTGGGCTCTGTAGAACCCGATGCGAAGTAAGTTCTAGAACTAATACCATGCTACAAGAACTTTAAATTCTGTCAGGAATCGCAAGTTTGATGATACTGACGAGCAGAACAGGTCCGGTGCTCCCACTCTCGATGTACTTTGGATTGCTACGAATCTTGTGCTCCTTGCGTTGAGCCTTGCACCTGGTCCTGTGAGCATAAAGGCGGTTGCAAAATGCCCTGCTCGGCACCATGTTCCCGTCTGCCTTGCAATGAACGCTGCACACTTACTTTGAAATGCGACCACCAGTGCCCGGGAATATGTGGCGAACTTTGTGCTGAGAAGTACTGCCAGGTCTGCTCAAAAAAAGAAACGCTTGAGTCTCAAGTCGACATGCTCGAGTTTAAGTCGTACAGAGAGATTAATGTGAACGAGTCTCCCATTGTTGTTCTTGGATGTGGACATTTCTTTACAGCTGAGACACTAGATGGTATGATGGGAATGTCAGAGGTCTACGAAAACGATCGACATGGGGACTTTACTGGACTCAAAGATGTATCCGGAATCCTTGCTAACGCCGTGCCTTTCTGCCCCCAATGCAGAGCCCCAGTCCGACAATATGCCACACAGCGATACAATCGTGTCGTTAATCGAGCAGTGATTGATGAGATGACCAAGCGATTCTTAGTCAGTGGCAAGGACAAGCTTCGCGCATTGGAAGTGGAGACAGACAAACTAGAGCAGTCACTCGAAGACTCTCGCAATAAGATCATCCTCGCAATCCAACAAGCCATGGCCCACACTTCTCGATCGCTGACGCCTGCAAAATTCAAAGAGATCAGCACAGCCCTCAAAGACCGCCACAGCCTGATATCACAATTGGAGAGAAGCAGTCGGGACCTTCGAAAGGAAGTGGCTGACAAGAATCAACCTTCTCAGAAACTTCATGAAGCCACTGTCACAGCAGCACGAAACAACAAGCCCATCGATGATGGCCTGGAAGGCTTAGAATTCGCGGATCCGGCTCCGGCTCGCGACAGCCGTGTTACCCTTGGCAGTCGAATGGCGGAGATCAAAATCCAGTTCATTTCTCTCTCTGACAAACTCGAGGTTAGGCAAGCATTGAACACCATATACAATGGAACTGATCTGAAGATATCCGGTGGAGCCCCCGAGCAACTCGCCTCCTCTTTTTTTAAGGCTTTCAAGACCTTCATTTGGGATTGCGGAACTGAAAGCCTTCCTCGACTTGCTGTTGAGGTGACACTGCTGTACTCTAACCTTGCTCGCACATTCCAAACATTCGCTCGCTCAACCAAGGATGATGAGCTGATGAATAAAGCTACTTCGACCATCGATACTGCAAAGGACTTGCTACAGAAGGCACTGAAACATTGCGAACAACCGTTCCAGCATGCCGACACCTTGCGCGGGGCTGTAGAAGATTCGATTCGATTGCTTAGGAAAGAATGGTATGAAGAAGTAACACCAGAAGAGATCGCAGCTATCAAAGCAGCGATGGTAAGTGGGCATGGTGGAATTGCGACACACTCTGGACATTGGTATGAATGTGAGAGAGGACATCCGGTAAGTACCCCAAGTATCCCCAGTACCCCAAATGGCCATTCTTGAGAGAATGCATTACTGATTAGCAATAGTTCGCGATCGGCGAATGCGGCATGCCAATGGAGCTGGCAAGATGCCCAGAGTGTGGATCTCAAATCGGCGGACAGGGTCATCGAGCCGTTGCGGGTGTGACGAGAGCAACACACATGGAAGGGTAATTAGGTGAGGGGAGCGGGGTATGATGGGGTTCGGAGAGGTCTGCGGCTTGAAAACGAAACATCCATACCAATTAATAATTGTATTCTTATTCATGAATCCACCTACCGTCAAAAACAGGAACTATACTTCAAATCAGAGTAGGGCACAAAGTGAAGTCTCCAATTAATCATGGCACTACACCCCTTTTCTAAGCGAGTAGGTTCCCACCATCCCTTCACCCCGCCATCCTGCGTCCCTAGTCCCGCAGGAAGTTCCCTTAACAGAAAGCCGGGAACTAAATATACTGTATACAAGGTGTCTTAACGTTAAATCCTTTATTTTACTTAGCTTTTAGGCAAACTTTAATTATTACTAATACTAGTGTTGGTAATTAAAAGCTAGTGCTAAGGTTGTTCATTTAAACTTATGGCTGTAAAATAAGAAGTTTTCTTTGCATTCTATGTAAGATCTTACATTAAACTTACCGCACGAGACTTAAATAGCATAAGTAGATTATTGTACACAGTCTTACACCAAAATGTGTTTCCAATTTTCACGACTTGTTTTCAGTTCGCAATCTGAACCATGATTTCCATTTTAGTAACTATTGTATTATACAACTGTTAGGCGCGAAATAATGAGTTGACTTCCTCGAGTGGGAGTCTTCTCAGGCTGCTAATATTGTATACCTGGGATCCTGTTCCGGTATATAAGAACGATCGCTCAGATCAAGAAACGTACAGCCTTTACCACTTAAATCAGGTCTTGTCTTGATTCCAATATCGTATAGACCCCGAGGATCCCACCCATCATCCCACCCGCACTGATAGTCATTAGCACGCTGGAGTCTTTTCAAAACTTTACGAGGGCGGCAAACATACATTCTTTCCGCGATAGTAGAGCTTGCCTTCCATTGCCTTGGAAATCTTCTCCTTTGCATCAGCTTGCGCCCCAGCCACCTCGTCGCCGTGCTGTTCGAAGCGTTCCCGGAAATCAGCTGCGACCTTTCGAATATCTTTCAGCTCCGCTTCGCGCCTTCTAAACCTGCTATCCACGTCCGCAAGGACCGTTTTCCGACAACAGGGGACCAGGAGGAGCATGATCATCAAAACGACGAAGATCACAATGGGTGGCATGATAGGGCTTCCAAACACGCATTTCGAATTTTGAAGGTCCGGTTTAACGCAAGTAGTAATATTGGCCGTCGCGCCTTGTACGCTGGTGACGTTCTGCAACATTGCAACCGGATCACTGTACTTTGATCTCTTCCGCAGCCTAGGCCTGCTTAGCAAACACACGTTATTACAATTGCAATGGAAAGGCATTATACCTGTATCTCTGCCTTGTCAGGGATGTTAAGAGAGAAACACCAGAATCTGCAGTTCTCGGAAGCGGCTTTCTGCTCCCACTCTTCTTTTGCCTCGAGCTTTTTGGCCCAGTAGCTTTTGAGGTAGAAACCCCAGCAAATCCAAAAAATCAGGATGAAAACAATGAGGAGAGCTACCCAGCCGTCTGAGCGACAATTGCACATAATATGTTGCTCGTTGAGAAAGTTTGGCCTGTGGTAATGATAATAATCGTCAAGAAAAGAATGCCTGTACAGTACATATATTCCAGAAGTGGCTACGTACCATATCTAATTAATGAGCAGACGTATGACGATATTATTTTTATGTAACATCTGGTGCTGACGCAGTTCAACCCGGATCAGTTTAATAGTTTGGCACTAACTTTTGTTAGTGCTAAACTTGCTAGAATGTAAGGCTCATTGTAAGCTTACACGAGACCTGGATAATTGAATACAGATATTGATTTCATGATACACTGCATATCGTTACATTTGTAGTCTTACACAGATAGGTTTTGTATTATAATCCTTGAATTTAGCTTTACTTATAAAGATGAGTGCGGATAGATTTTGCCTAGCGATTTCTATTGAGCTACTCTAAACTTCCAGAAGTTTATGACAGACTTCGCGTTGCGGTCATGACTTGCTTGCTACTCACTGCACAGCTACAAATGAAGGCCGTGGAGAAGGGAGTGTATATATTCCCCTTTGATCCCATTGAATTCGCCTTGGAGCATCGATTCCACTTCACTTCAATCTCACTTCCATAATTTTTAAGCGCGGGACTTGAAACGCAATGAGCAGTTAAATTAGGTGGTCAACTATACAGGTCTGTCTTGGCTCGAATAGTTACACATGCACCCCTGCCCTTTTATCACCTGAAATGAACTCGCCAGCAAAAAGTTGGAATGAAAGATTGCTGCGATGACACCACCAAAATTGCTCCACCATGAAGCTCGAGTACAGACGTGCAATAGCGGAACCTTGCAGTTTGCAAAAGGAGGCAGAGCTCAACCGAGGCCAATAGGGAGCGGGCTTGAGCGGAAAACTAGCTTTGTATGAACCAGCGCGTTGCTTCATTGACCCCGGATGGGTTATTGGGGCTGGTATAGCCGTAACGGAGATGCATTTCGTGGCTGCCTTCCTTGAATTCGAACTCAAATGGCGATGGAGTCTTCATTTGATCAATCATGGAGTCAGTGGTGACATCCTGGCTCCAGAAAAGGGCGTACTACATAACCCTTGTGAGCAAATACTGTAACCACGCGGGATTTTCAACCACTCATTCATAGGTAATCTTCACTTACTTTGTTGATGGGTTTCAACACGTGGTCCATGGTGCCAGTGTGTTTCTCGTTGTCGACATAGATTGTAGCCCAACCTTTACCAGACTTGCATGAAACTGAAGCAGCTAGGTTTATGGGAACGCTTCCAAGAACGAAGGAATCCAACGAAGGATACTTGGCTTTGTCGGCTTCAACAGCGGTCTCGATTTGGTTCTTCTTAAAGACTGCAATTTCCCCAAACTTGATATCGACTGGGTCAGTGGAGGAGGAGACCTAAATATTGGAGATGGTTAACGTTAATTAAGCTATGAGTGTGACGACTGTGAGCCTCAGAAGTGCAGCCTTACCTGCATACCCGCTTCGAAGTTGGTTGAACCGAATACACGATATTTCTCCGCCCACTCGAACTTGCTATTTGCGTATAACGGCTGTTGCTTGCCGGTGGGGTTCACAGAAGCCGAGTCAAAAACTACTGTATACTTCTCATTGACTGTGTTCAACATTAGTTCTCTGCTTCTATAAATCATTCCTCCCATTAATAGAGTAGGAATGAAGAGAAACAAACCCTGTTTGGCAATGCAAAGGTTGTCTCCAGAATTCGAGTCAAGGACTTTCCCATCGAGATGGATCATGAGAGTGTAGGTTGCCATGATGAACGTTCTTTTGCAGGTAGCAGATCTGATGATAGACTGAGAGTTTTGGGGTCTCGGATGGTAGAGAAGATTCCGATTTAAGCCGGTGTTGCAGATTGAGCACTGTGATGATATCCTTCAGTCATAGGGAGGAAGTGGTTGTACTTATACTTTTCGTAAAGTAGCATACCCGAAAGGGGGAGCTGTGATCAGTCAAACTTACCTTCGTTTTGGGGTGAATTGCAACTCCACATACCACAAAAGGGGCGTGAGAAAGCACGGAGGTTTTCGGGGACTAGCAAACTCGATCACCTAAAAGATTTCGATATTTGGTGACAGCTGCATTTTATTTTTGTTTACTTTTGAATGAACTGCATGAAAAGCGGGCTTTCAGCTGGAGTAGTGAGCGCCCGCAAAACAACACACGAGACGCTGCAGAGCAAGTCATTGGAGAGTCATTGTGAGCAATAGTTAGGGTTAATACTTTTTAATGCCTCCCCTTTTTAAGATATGCTTTTGCATGCCTCCCCCCCACTGTTCCTAGCGCCGCTTGGTACGAGGCCTAGTACTGGCTTAAGCTATGTAGTTATAGAGTGCTAAGTCGACCTTGCCGGCGTCATGAATTCCTAGCTATAAGGATCATCGTCGTTAATAAGAAATGAGGGCATTCAGAGATATTAAAAATTCGAAGTTTTAGTACTCTGCTAATGTAACCTTATATAGGGCTTCCTTAAAGCATTTCATGGTCGAGAATATATTGCCAACCTTTATAAATAGTCTTCATCTCGTCAAATAATAGTAAATCCAAGGTCCGTAAAGTTGAAATTCTCGATATTCTCGAAATCGGTCTCTTTTAAAAGAGGCCTATAGTACAAGCAGGAATAGCATCCAGATCTAACCAATTAAAGGCGTCTAATAGAATAATAGGAGTATAATTATCCTAGAAATTTCGTTGTATAATAGTTAAATTGAGTTAGTTGAGGCATAATAAACTAAGGAAATATAATTCACGAGAACCGATGGGAACCATAGTCGACGAATATTCTACTAGTAGGTAGTATAACCCAGTACCGAGCCCCGTACCAAGCGGCGGTAGGAATCGTGGGGGAGAGGCATGCAAAAGCATGTCTTGAAAAAGGGGAGGCATTGGAAGGTATTGGTCAATAGTCAGAGGTATAGGGTTATTTGGGTGAGGTGAACGGTGGCAGAAGATTGGAATCAAGTGCTGCGCATCCAGAATACTGTGATACCGGAATATGACTAGGTGACTAGGTGACGAGGTGACTAGGTCTTTCTGGGCCTTTACGGCGGTGCTGGAAAAGCTTTGAGGACTCTCCCTGTTTAGTAAATCTCTTACTCGGTTGATTGCAGTCTCATAATTCGTACTTCGGTACAGTTAACTTTGAAAACCAGAAGGTCATCAATCATTTGCGTTGGATAAAGTTTCTCGCTCACTTTGCCCTGAGACAGGGTTCAGCATGGGGGAGATACGCGAGCAGCGGGAAGGTGCCGTGACCAGGCAATGGACGAATCGGGAGGCTGCCTTTCCAATTCCATTAACCTCAAGTGACATCGACGGCAGGTGGTGCGGCTGCCGCAGCGGACGAGGGTAGCGGTGTGATATAGTCCGGAGATACCTACTGCACCTATTGAGCCAATCACTAGAGTTATACAAGTAGAGCTATTCATATAAGGCTGTTCATGCAGGAGATATTAAACTCTCAGGTGCCGTTCCTTCAAAAGAAGCCCGTGCCAACGATTCACAGAGGCCTACAGTAACAAAATCCAGTTCAACCGGTTGCTCCCGGGATTATGTATGGAGTCCCGTATGCATAGACAGCACTTGAAACGTTAACCAGCCACTGTTACAAGACCTTACGAACCCACCACCAAGAGTCTGTGTACATCAGTACTTCCGAGTGACTTCCGTGCGCCTACCACCTACTAAATACATTACCGTAGAGCCATTAACACCACAGAGCCTAATGCCAGAGTATAAATTAGGAGACGAAATAGGTCCAAAGCATAAAGAGGCTACTATATATACGCTAATTAACTCTTATAATTAACTAATTGAATTGCTTTTAATTTGTTATCGTTGTGGTAATATGTGGTTCGTGCACACGGAAATCACTCAGAAGTACTAGTGTACTGTACACAGACTTTTGGTGGTGGGTTCGTTACGCCTCCCCCTCCGGATGATATTGCGGGAAGAGCTGCAGTTTGAAGAACGGCACCACTCAAAGAAGACTACTTCGTGGAAAGATCAAGTGCACTGTGCAGCTTCCGCTTGAGGGTAACAACCTAGCTAGCTCCAAAAACAGAAATATTCCCCAACCAGTGTGCTAAAAACTAATCTAGATTTTTGATAATTTATTCAAAATAAGATCGATTAAATTAAATTAAATTAAATTAATGGATTTCCGGATTTTCTTGATCAAATTGGATTAATTACTTAATTTAAATCTAGATTAATTACTAATTATTAGAAAAGAGGAGGTAAAAGAGTTCAGGGACGTGAGCTGACTGGCTAGGGCCTGGTTTGAGTTAGAGCTAGTGAAAGTAGACCACTCGGTAAGCGAGGCTACTTTCACGCATATAAAAGAGGCCTAACCTGAAACCTTCTTTCTTAGCTACAGTAGTTAGTTAAGTCAAAAGAGAACGTCCGACCCTGCCGCTGTGTTGCAAGTGCCGTGAGTACGCGGCCTAGAGGATCATACCCTTACTGGGCTTCTATTCGTACTACTAATTAATAATGCATATAAATAGAAAGTTGAAAAATAATTTTCAAACTATTATAACTAAAAGATAATTAGACTCTTTATAAGTACTAATTTACTCTGCGGACTTAATAATAAAGGCATTATCTTCGTCTTCGAGTTAGTTCTCGCTTAATCACGGGTAGCAGGCCGGGCCTTCCCGCATTCAGCTAAATCCCACTTTAAGTGAGCACCCGATACCCAATTAGGCCTATATATATTGTGGAGGAGTAACCCCCCAGTGGTACAGAGCATGGTCCTATCATGTGATATGAGGAGAGGTATAAAGTTTCCTTAAGGAACAGAGGCCCTCTCATACAACACATCATAGAGGCATCATTGAAGGAAGGCGCGTTTTTCCAATCTTTTTGTATATGCAACCCCTCAACTCGCCAAGCAATTTATGTGACGACATCATATTTATTGATTTAATACTTAATTTGACGCCATTTCGACACCAAGAATAAGATTTGGAAGCTATAATATACGAAGTTACGGCCATTTGACAGTTATAGTCCCCCTTCTCTTTGCGTACTCTTTTGTTGTTGTTATTGTTGTTGTTTTGCCCCCTTGGTTCGAGAGAGGTCCTATCTTTTAATTATTAATTAGATTAAAGTAATAGCCCTAAATTTATTTTAATCCAATCATTTCTCACACTGTCCCCAACGGGTTTTGTGGAGAAACCACAGGAAAAGAATGCGAAGAGGCTCGGCTCTGAGCTTCTAAATCCCTTACTCAACATCAATGATTCGCCAGCAATGCTTTCAAAATGATCTTGGTGAAGTTTCGGAGAGTTCAGGTCTTCCGCAGTCAGCCATGGAAAATATGTTATAGTCAGTGGTCACAAACCTGGCAATTTGTAGCATCAGCCGTCAAATTAGTCACGTGGAAGAATCTGATCGTCAAGATCATAAATTTCTTTTGAAAATTACTTATTATTGCAATGTATTGTAATTTATAACCTTATTAACAGATTACGAAAGACTGCGTAAAACATTTTGAAAATAACGTTGGAAAGAGTTTTAAATATAAAGACAAGTAAAGCGAGAGAATTATTCAAAAATAAGTTCTTATTTAATCTAAATTGTAAGTGTTCAGGAGGAAGAAATTTAGAACCCCGAGGGTTTCCTGACCAAGATTCCGGTCAGGAACATGGTTTCTGGTATTTATAATAACACTGTAACGAACACCTGGTGGAGAAACCGGCCAGGTAGCTATGTGACCCAGTATGCTCCGTCTCGCAGTGCTTTAATATGCGATATCACATCTGGGATACTGAACTAGCCACAATATAGCAATATCCAGAGCAGCTTGCATTTTGAATGCAGTGTTCAAGATCCTTTAAGATAACAAAATGAATTATCTCAAAAACACTCTGGGCGCAATGCCCGCAACACCCACAATCTTCCTCTTGCAGCACCCATCTCATAGTAAAATGCACAATCTATGGCCCCTATGGACGACTACACACTTGGTACTCGCATGCAGACCTCATCCCGCTTCGCTGGGCATCTAGTTATTGTGATGACTAGCCCTCCAACATCATTAGAAATTCATTCTATTCAGAATCTGAGACACAAGTCCAACGCGATCGGCTATAATGAGATCAATGCCGGCTTTGACTTGAAGCTGTTATATTCGATTAGTCCGAGCATTCTCATGACATTGAAACGTGAATAATAACCATACCTCCACATTTCCTGGCTCATTGTTTAATCCATTGTAAGTCCCGTAGATAAGTCCCTGATTTTTGATATAGTTGATAAGACGAGGGCACATCAATAGAGAGTCTGCAGCGACTACAATACCAGCTAGACCCCATTGTTTCGCGAATCGCACAGCAACTTTTAGACCGCCAGCGCGTCTCTCCTTATCAGACAACGGGCGCTTCCCAGCATTGGTAATAAAGAGTACTGGATACAATTTCTGCTTGATGGCCAGCAGAATACAAATATCGGGTGTGAAAGATGACAGGATAATGTTGCGACCTCTGCCGAAATGAGCAATTACGCCCAGAATTGTATCGACAAAAATGTTCATATCGATTGAAATTGGAGCAATTCCAGCTTCGAGCGCCTCATGCACCCGTGGATACTCTGGCATATATTAATATTAATGCACTCCTGCGAGTGGCCTGTACTGACTGATTTCCATATCAAGCCCTATATCTTCTGGAAGTTTGCAGAGCGCGTCTTCCAGCGTTGCAAATGTGTCGTGAACGAAATCTCCACGCGTGTTTGGCTTGAAACCATTTTGCAAGTAGTCAACAGTGTGCTTCATTCTATACTTCGTCTGCTCGGCACTCTCATCTTGATCCATCGCAATAGATCTTGAGCGCGGCCTAGGTAGTTGGACGTTACCATGAGCCGGATTGCTTTCCAGACCTCCAAATATGGATGGAGGGTTGGCTCGCGGAGATTGGATATTACTGATGATTATATGCTGCGCATCAATACTGACCTGGTCAAGAGTCACGTCATGAATTGGAATATCCGTACCTGATTCACTCAACGAGTAATCATGGAATAGTACGGGAACAAGATCTTTCGTGATCTGAACATCTATTCTGAGTTGGCTTTCGACACAGACATGACAAAAATGGATGGTTTACCGAACTAGGCAGAATCAGAGTCTGCTGGTATTTTTTGGAAGCATTGACATACCTCTACGTATTTTGCACCCTGGTTTGCAGCTGCAAGAAAAGACTGGGGTGTACCTCAATCGTGTTTTCTCCAAGTTGGAGGAAACGCTCCCGACAATTCTGGCCCAGTCCTATTAAATCAGCAACAGTGAAAGTACGGTATTGTGGCAAAGGGTACCTCGATGCCCTACTAGTTGGGAAGAGCCTGTCGCTCCGAGACACCTAATGCTAGATGATGGACTTCCGAGCTGATGGTACGGCCCGACGATCACATAGGAGAAGGTTATAGTTCCTAGCAATCTCATTGTCCCTTTGCACAATATCGGCACAGATTGCTCCCTCAGCAGAGTGTCATGTCGGAGGCCTAGATTAGTGGTATGAGTGTTTAGAAACGCAATGCCTGCGCCGATAAGAGTGCCATGCTCATCTCAATCAACGCAACACGTACGAATATCGAAAAGACTGCTGTGTCCACCGGGCTTTTCACAACAAATACAAACGTATCATCCACCGGATCATCCAAAAGAGGGATCATGCGCTCAACTGATCCAGCAGACTCTGAAGTCGAGATGGTTAGTATTAGTCCATGGCCAAGCATACCAGGGAGATTCAATGTTGAAGATTTGGATAGCTCCTTCTCTTGTAGAGAGCCCAAGTTGATAATTATGTGCGGCAACCCTAAGTTCACATCAGACCAGGTAGCATGCGTACGCTATGTACCATTACTCATTCGAGAGATGCTGAGTTTCGGTGTTGTGTCAATGGTTGAAAATAACTTAGCCACACCTAAATGGCCCCGGAACGCTGCATTATCCTGCGCAGTCCATCCTAAGTAATCACGTCGAGTCGCATCAGCTCCAGCGCCAATGAGCAGTCTGACAGTTGAGGTATGACCTTCCACACAGGCAGCGAAGAGAGGTATCCATTGGCACGCGGACTCAGCATCATCGATCAAGTCTGAACCCAACATGGGCAACAGTAGGCGAAGGTAATCTTCCCGTCCAAGTTGAGCCGCAATGTAGAGGCAGCTTTCTCCAGAACTGGACTTGTGTTTAAGACCCACCGACCTGGAGACTAGTAGCTTTACCATAGCATCGTCCTCACGTCGAAGTGCAATATGCAGGAGATCGTTCGGTCTCATCTTTCAATGGGTCTTTAATGGCTGATACCAGCAGTTGAGCAACTTCGATATGGCCACGCGCAACAGATATATGTAATGGCGTGAGCCCCATTTCATTCTGGAGTAAGATGTATTCCTCGATTGAATTAACTGTCGACAATACTTGCCTGCAAATGTTGATCATGCCGTGAGTAGCACCGAAGTGAAGAGGGTTTCGACCATGTCCATCTTGCATCGTGAGCAAGTTATCGTGCGAGATTGCAGCTACTAATTGACGGTTCTGATCAAGTTGTTGAGAGTCGACTCGGCTTGCAGACTGCTCGCTCTGGTACCTCGCCATTCTGGCTTGAACTCGGTCAAGTTGGTCCGCACATTTGTTATATTCCCTTCTATACCCTTTGAAGTGTCCCTGAACGACGCAACGATGAGCCTCCAGGTCTGGGCTGTCGGCGTGGCCGAATTGAATAAGCTTGATGTATATGCGATTCATTGCTTCGTAACTGATCCGATAGAACCACAAAAGCTCTATCAAAGCCTCCTGTAGGCTCGTGAAGTCTAGATAGGTAAGATGCGAACGATAATTGGCAAGTGCACTATCGTTCCACCGATTTTCAAGCTGCTCCCCGTTATGTTGCAGCGCAGAGTGAAGCTGCAGAGCAAACGCTATATTGGCGGCAATGGCCTGTGCAAGGCTAGCGTAGACATCTGCGAGAGTTTAATAACTTGATCTCATATGATGATTTTTACGCACCATGGAAGAGTTCGTAGCCGTCGCGTTTCCCCGCTTTTAGTGAAGCCTTTAGACGATGATACGGTATATAGTGCGACTCCCATGTTGCAATAATATGCCGAAAGTATTTATTGCGGAACTGCATTATTATTACTGGTAGAGCGACAACAAGGACTGACCGACTAGGAGTTATGTCGTTTTCAGTGTCAGAAGTCCTGATTAATTTACACGTTAGTAGTGTTCATGAAGGCTGGACGTTGAGGTCTTTAAATAGAGGAATGGAGGATCGAAGCACGCTGTTAATAGAATGGTGACGTGTGATAATTAAGGTGGTATCATTCGCATGGTCTCTGAAGACTGGCGAATATATAGAATTGAAGGTATCAAAGAGATAAGGAACGAAATAGTGTCGGCGGGTGTTGCTGCTTATCCTTCTGTCTGTCCACTAGCAGCCGGCAACTAAGCGTTGAACCGTCAGCGGCACCCTTACTCGTTATAAGCGTCTCAGCATGCATGCTATTGGAGCTACACATGAAGCCATGTAGGTGGGCCATCTCCAGGTATATAGATAATAAATAGCCTTTACATTTGCCGAAATTATTAACGTTCTATAGCTTGTCCAAAGTCGACTAGCATAAGTGCGCGACTTATTCTTTATCTAATAATCGGTTTATCTAATAATTTCGCTCCGCTTATTATTAGTAAAAGCAAGTGAGTTAAGAAAGCAAGTGAGTTAAACGAGCTAGAGAATAGCGCAGGTACTATACCCTATTACTACTATTAAAATTTATATTAAAAACTAGAACATATACTTATTTTCTCCTAGCTTATATTATATATATTAAATAATAAAACGAAATTCGACTATAGCTTTATTAAGTTTATAAAGCTATTAATAATTTTATAATTTTATTGTTATTATTATTATTAATATCTTGTCTTAGCCCTTTTAAATCCTCGTTTATATTACTTTTATACTTATATTCCTGCTTTATATAGAGTTTTCTTAGCCTTATTCTTATATATAATAATTGCTTTTTTAGCTTTCTAAATATTGTTTCACAAGTCTCAGCTCACCAAGGTAATTCCCGCTAATCTTTGCTTCAAACACTCTCACAACTTCACTACTATTCACACAAATAGAATCAAAAGAGGAGAACGAGAGGAGATGTTCATAAATTCTGACATAGTTACCAACCTCCAAAATCCCCACCACGCTCACCTAAGCCTGCAAAGCAGGAGTATCCGCAAAAAGTCGCCCCGCCATCGCCTCCGGATACCTCGCGCCATGAATCTCAGCCGCTTCCACCACCTCCCGAATTTCCTTCTCCTCAGCCTCTGTCAACTTGAAATTTAACGCTCCCTACCCATCATTAGCCCAATCCCCAATCTCCACTTCACTACAAGTCTCTCTCTAAGCCCCCTCAGAGATATTCCAAAAAGCCACTCAACTTCCAAAATATAACAAAAGCGGAAAGACACTCACCAAATTCTCCTCCAAATACTTAATCTTCTTTGTCCCCGGAATAGGAATAATATCATTCCCTTGAGCCATCAACCATGCTAAGGTCAGTTGACCAGGCGTAACTTTCTTCTTATCGGCAATAGCCTTGATCTTATCAACAATAGCTAAATTCTTTGGGAAGTTCTCTTGAGTGAATCGCGGTGAGAGGCGGCGGAAATCTCCTTCTTCGAAATCATCAAGAGATTTGTAAGCGCCAGTCATGAAACCACTATTCGCTGTCAGTGTGAGGTTTAAAAGGGAAGGAAGAATGGAAAGGGAACGGACCGGCCAAGAGGCGAGTAGGCTACGGTGGCTACGCCGAGTTCGCGGCAGGTTTTCAGGAGACCGATCTCATCAGATTCGATGTCCATGGAGAAGGGCGAGTATTCGATTTGTACGGCGTCGATATGCTCGATTTTGCAGGCGCGGCGGAGTGTGTCCGAGGAGACTTCGGAGAGGCCAAGGTACTTGATTTTTCCTGCCCTAATACCCATTTCTGTCAGCACCAGTCTCCCTTTCCCACTTCCTCAATTTTAGAGACGGTGGAATGGAAACTCACTTCTTCAGTTCCGCCATGGCTTTGACGGTTTCTTCAATAGGTGTCTTCCCGTCTACTCGGTGGCAGTAATACAGATCAATCGTCGGCACACCGAGTCGTTTCAGACTCTTCTCACACGCCACTTTCACATACTCGGGCGTACTGTCCACGACCACGGAACCATCCTTCCACCGATTCGCAAACTTAGTAGCTAGGAAGATCTCATTGCGTTTGCCGGTGCGAGCGAACCATTTTCCTACTAGGTCTTCGGAATCTTGATACACTATTCCGTGCGTCAGTCTTGTCTAGCAAAAGTTTGGTATTGGGAGAGGTTAGAAAGGGGGGGAGGAAGGAGGGAGTTACTGTCAGCGGAGTCCCAGAACGTCTCTCCTAATTCATACGCCCGATCCAAAACCTTGAATCGCTCCTCATCCGACTCCGGCTTTCCGTAAAAAGCGGACAAGCCCATGAGCCCGAAGCCCAGCGCAGTGACTTCCGGACCATTCTTGCCGAGTTTGCGGGTGGGGAGTTGTGGTGCCATTGCCCTTATCTTTTGCTGCGTTGGTTTCTTGAGATATGAGGTTAAGATGAGAGGGAGGTGGGGTGTTTGTGTCTGGATGTGCGAGGTGAGGGGAGGGAAGGGATATTTATGCAAGACCAACCAAACTTGTTAGCTACTCCGACGGATGGTCCCTGGATTTAACACCGGACATTACTGGAATAGCGACTCGCGCTTATACATCCGTTGCTAAACTTGAATATTGCGGTCGGAGATGTTGATCTTACTGTACAGTAGCTGTGGGTTTTCAGGTACGGAAGGGGGTTTTACATGGGACTCGCCTACGCCCTGTTTCTGCCTCGCCGTAAGAGGGAATATATGGTGCCATTACTGGTATCATATACTTCTGATTCGCTTCAGGATCTCACCGCCTGCTGGGGATGGGCTATTCCCAACTTCGAAACCTCCCTTCGGTACCCCTCATTGTTTATCGCCGAAGCCTTTTATTGCCCCTCCATTAAACCTGTCGCCTTGCAGGTTTCGACAGGAACTTCGAAACTTGTAGCATAGTACAAAGTAAGACAGGACTTAGAAATTGTCCTTGGTTACTAATCGCTTCTTTTTCACACGGCGAGACTGCAAGGCTCGTTATCGGTAAGTTGCACCGGTGGTGCCGGGAAGAAGATACCGAAGCGCCGCAAATGCCGTGGGAGCGTATGGTGTTAAGCCGGACAATCACCGGCTTTTGCTCGTAATGTCACAACCCGCTTCCAATGTTGATCCGTGTCCGCGTTAATTAAGGATATATAATCCCACTCAGGCTTGATAATTGGATGATTTTGAGAAAGACCAATCCTGTAGTGAATTATCACTGACATTTAAAATCTCTCTGCGTTGATAAGCAAGTATTTTGAAAGAAGGGAAGTAGTTTGGAAGGATGTGCCGCTTTTTGAAATTTAATCTTCATCTGTTCTATTGATCACGACAAAGCTTGCTCACGAAGTCAGAGGATATTCTATGGAATGAAGTGATAGAAATGCAAAAGGAAGATTTCAGCAGCAAGCCAGCAGCAGTGCAGCATATCGATATTCACAACACATTTAATGATAGCAACTACTATTTACAAACTCCACCAACACTCCTTGCAAGCCCCCCAAAAACACTCTCCATCCTTTCCAATTTAGTCCATCTGTTGCTCACTTTTGTATCTACTCATTATCTTCCTCGTCTCTTCTCTTGTCTCGTCGTCTCACTGCAATGAAGCACGAACTAGCGGAAGTGTCAGAAGGCATCTACCTCTCAGCAGGACTCTCCGGCTTCAGAACCACATTCCTCTTCGCATCGCTCTCCAACTCATCATTCGGCTGGTCGTGTCTCGAATACATCTTATACTCGATCGAATCCTTGAAATTGAGTGTTCCACTCTCGACTTGCTTTCTTGTTGCCGTGAGCTTGGATTTTGGGAGGCCCATTGATTCAAGGAATGCAACAGCTACAGGTCTATTAGCACAATTCATCACTAGATTTAAATATGGGGTTGGGGGTTGAAAATTATGACGGGGGTAACATACTATCCTTCCACTCCGTCTCCTTCCTCTTAGCATCCCAGTTCAGCTCCCCCGCCATGACATCAATAACCTTAGGCAAAGCCTCCAACGCCGCTTGCGCATTCAAAAACGCCAATCTCGTTCTCCGCGCCAAGACATCAACAGCTGTTTGTGCATACTCATGTCGGACAGCGTATCTGATTTCGCCATCAATAAACGGGTACAAGGGACTGATCCTCTCGCCGCGGACAGGGAAGCGCTTCTCAGTGGGATCACAGAGTGCAGCGACTGTCCAGGCGCGGTCGCCGTAGGATTCAGTGAGATGCTTGGCGACGTCGGTTTCGACGCCAAAGTGTTGGATTAAATTGATGAAGAGGGTTTTGGAGAAGCCGTGAGCACCAACTAGTTTCACCTGGTGGGTTTGGCAGGATCCGTTGAGACGGGCTCCGTCATCCACTTGTTCGGTTCCGCTGACATCGGGGGCGTTAGGGTAGGGCTTGGGTTGGAGTTTGAAGGCTGTGAGGGCTTCGTCGACGGCTTCTTCGGCCATTTGGCGGTAGGTGGTCCATTTTCCGCCAGCGCAAGTGAGGAGACCGGAGGGGGAGACGTTGATGAGGTGATTGCGGACGAGGGATTCAGTGTTCTTCGCGTTAGGGTCCTTGACTAGAGGTCTGATTCCTGACCAAGCGGCAAGAACATCACCGCGGCGGACGTTAATGTCTGGGGAGAGGTAGTGACTGATCTCAGAGAGAATCCAATCAATTTCTTCCTCTCCTGCAACAGGGTTGTATGAGATCTTCGTAGGTGCATCGGTAGTGCCGGCAATCGTATTTCCTTGCCATGGGAGGAAGAAAATAACTCTGCCGTCTGAAGTTTTGGGATCAATAAGACCCATCTTTTGGGGGCTGTAGTAACCGGGTAGGACCACATGCACACCGGAGCTGGGTGCGACAATTTCTTTCACGTTATGGTCATCCATCTTCCGAATTGCATCTGTGAAAGGTCCAGTAGCGTTAATGATACCTCTGGCCCGGATCACGAACTCATCAGCCTTAGCACCATTCTTCTCTTGGACCAGATCCTTGACACGAGCTCCGCAGAGCTGACCATTGGCATCCTTCTCCAAACTTGTGACTTCGAGATGATTCACAACCGTAGTTCCGTACAGCGCGGCAGTCATGGCCAATGACACGTTCATCCTCGAATCATTGTGTGCTCCGTCGTAATAAACCAAAGCCCCCACTAAGTTATCCCTCTTCAACATAGGGAATGCATCAAGAGCCTTACTCCTCGTCAAGAAGTATGAACTCTCAATGCCCTCCGACCCAGCCAAAAAATCATATGCCTTCGTTCCCGCCCAATAGTAAGGAGCCTTCCACCACTTATCCAACGGCAGCATAATCGGCAACCAACTCGACAAATGTGGTGCCGTATCCAAAAAGTATTTCCTCTCCCGCAAAGCCTCCTTCACCAAGGCATACTGATTGTAGTCCAGCTCCCAAACCGCTTTCTCCAAGTATCTGACACCTCCATGGACAAGCTTAGTACTCTTACTGCTCGTCCCCGCCGCAAAATCATCCCTCTCCACCAACGCCACCTTTAAGCCTCTCGTCGCCGCATCCAGCGCAATTCCAGCCCCGGTAGCACCAGCTCCGATGACCAAGAGATCGTAGATATCGCTCTCGTTCTGCGGCGCCGCTTCCTCGATGTTCTTGAACAGACCAGTTGATGCGCCCTTGCTCCCACCACTGCGCTTCAGATCTGCAATCTGGCCATTTCTCGACTTGACCTTCGGGAACCGCGGCGGTCGGAACTGGCCCCCAGAATGGTAGTTCACGACAGCTGGGTCCTGGCCTGGGATGTTGCGCGGACGGTAGGTATAGTAGAGGACTCCCCCACCGGCAAGGGCGGTTCCGGCTGTATAGAGGAGGGGCTTTGCGAGGCGTTGACGGAATGCCATTGTTGCTGGCAGAGATGGTAAACGCACACAAAAAAAGAATACAGAAGAGTGGGGATTCTAGGAGGAGAAATCGACAGGGTCGTGACCTGTGAGGAGTGTGGAAAAGATGTTGAAAAGCTTGAGCTCGATGATGCGATGCGATACTAATGCGGACCAGCCCGGTTGTAAACCAGCCAAGCTCTTTCAACAACCGCGGCGCACTTGGGCTCGATAGTAATCCGATTAGGAGGGGAATTTCACTTATCGTGTTGATACCCGGGCTGTGCAATTGCACAGAGAACGGTGTGCGAACAATGGGCAGGACGAGATGTTTGTCTTTGGGAGAAAGATTGCAAGAAACAATTGCTTTTCCTGGACTGTTCCCTTAAAAGAGCTCCAGCTGTGTCAATGTTCCCGCGGTTATATGCTGGTGATTTGTTCCACTAATGGGGAAAACTCTCTTGGCATAAGGCACGGGAAACCGTCCTCATGAGAAGTGTCAGGCGTTAGTGAGATATTGCTTTTGATACTTGGAAGAATGGGCTGTTTACGAAGTACTGGTCGGTGTCTCTGATAAATTGGATTGAGCTCAAGAGCCCAGCGTCTCCAATTGGGGTAAGGGAGGGAAAGGGGGAAGACAACAGCTTAATCACGTGCAATGACCCTTTCCCCGCACATCCGCACAGGGGCAGTGCGGGGTCATAATATCTGAAGCATCGAAAGGTAATAGGTCCGGGAAGCAGATATTAGAAAACTTCGAGCATTTCTACTTATCTCAAGCGCCCAGAGTTATAAGATTGGGTCGTTCAGAAGTGAAGACAGGATGAGAACGTGAAAATTTGACAATCAAGCAAAGTTACGAAAAAGTTAATACAGAAATAAAATTGTATCTCTTGATTAAACACCAGACTTCAACCATCTTTGCAGAATTCCCTATCTAGCTCTACTTGGTTCCGGAACTCCATATCACCGACTCCTTTGTGAAGTCTCCTTGCTTTCTTCCTTGGCTCCTTTAAAAATCCCTTCTCTGAAGCAGTTCTCTGGGGCACAAATCCCCTAATTGTGCTTCGAGATTCCGACGGAGTATCCAAGACCAGATCTCTAAGACTCCCCAACACCGCATTTGCCCACTCATCATTCATCATTCTTGCCGAAGATGTTCGGCCGCGCCTTTGTTTCCGGACCAGTATTTCCAGTAGTATTACTTCCGTATTACTTCCAGTATTTCAAGACATAACAAATACCTCGGTATTTCTAACGACGTACTTTATAATATTATTTAGAAAAGTTATTTTTCAAGAGATACTATTATAATACAAACAATACCGCAGTAATATTGCCAAGATAAATTTGTGCACGGAGAAAGGTCCAAACCAATAAAATCATAGTCTAAAAGCGGCAATATCTAGTAAAATAGTAACGTTATTTAGGGCAAGAAAATAGGCTATAAAAAGAGGAAAGAGACTAACAGTAAAGTAAAGTAAGTATATAAAATTAAATATTATTACGATATCGTCAAATAAAGGAGGGGTTTAGCCTATTATATAAAGTATAGTATGTAAAGTATACTTTTAAGATATATTTAATACTTCCGTATTACTTTTAAACAAGAAGTATTGTAGATTGCGTACTTATACTTTTGAATACCATACCATGAAGGTAAAGTACGTATAATACTGGGAGTATACAATACCGGTAATACTACTGGAAACACTGTTCCAGAGCAAGTTGAGTGGCAACGCGGGTACAGAAGGCGCTCTTAGCCTTGATGAAGAGGTTGAAGGAAACAGCGACAAGTGCCCCGATGGTGTGCAGGACCACGGTGAGATTAAAGCTGTCGAGGAGGATATCGCAGATAGTGCCTGGATAGGTATGGAAAAGTTGTGATATTGGACTCGGCTGAGTTTTCCTCCGTGTCGAATGGTATTGACATATTGTCCACGTTGCCTTTGGGGAAAGCGGAGGCGCATATATAAAGCTGAGGCGATGTAAAATAGGGCGAGAGACTTCCAGTAACTGCTAGAGCATTCACTCTTGGGTCCCTCATCATCAGCTCGCTCAAGTTTTACCCGTAATTCAAAAGCGATACCCAGTCTGCCTCTGCCTGAAATGGGAACAGAAATCTGCAACAGTAAAAATCTGTATCTATATACAGCCCAAGACCCAGCCCATATTCCAATTCGATCTCTGGGAGGTCATATCCGGCTCGTACCTCCTTTCCTTTGTCTTGCGGATTCCTGAAGTTAAGCCTGCACAGTTCCTGCTCTTCGTTGATTACAAAACCGCGAGATACGCTTTCCCCAGAAAGTCTGAATGTCCTGTTGGCAATTATTGATGCATCGAGCTCAGCTGTGCTATATAGCCTACCAGAAGCAGACAGTTCCGCTATTCCTACCTGGGGCAATGATAGTGGACGCCAAAAGCTGTTACGCTTCGAGACAACTTGCTTCCTCTTCCATCAAACGAATAGAGATGTAGCAATTGTAACGAAAATTCCAACCAGGATAGGTACATGGCCATGACAACTATGATACCTGTCCGACTTCTGGGTTCTACCGCCATGCTGGTAAAATTGAATTTTACTAAAAGCTTGATTCGACTTGGTGAGGGCGTTGGCGTGGTTAGTGTTATGGCAATTTCAACCAGTGATGGTGTGATGGATGACGTGAGGCGACTAGTCGAAGTGACCATCGTGAGGCGCCAGACTATATAGCATGAGATAGTGCTGATTTGAAGCAAATTTCTAAACGGCAAAGCAAGAGAATACGCCACTCACTAGTACATATGTACTGGAGCTAACGTAAGACAAACGAGCAAAATAGAGGGGAGAGGAATTCATGACAAGAAATTTGAAGCGGGTTATCAGCGTACTTGGATGATGAGCCAACAGTCAATTGAAAGAATCCAACAACTTTGCAGAGTGATGAAGAAGTGGCTTGCAGATATATTGGAAGGGATCCAATAGATAGCCATCCCATTGAACGATTGTCTGTGCCTACCAACGCCTCCATCCCGATTTTTATGCTTTATTTTGGAAGTATCAGATCATTGTGTGCCGAATTCCTATTGATAGCCTAGAGGATCTGGCGGTTCGACAACGAGGCTACCTCGAATTTATAGAACCGAGCGTCGTCGATGCCGAAGCTGTTTCCTGCATTATTCCCAAGACTCCTGCTTGCCGTCCAGTAACCCATGATGACCAATAAATAACTTTCTGCTTATTCAACCTCCTTTTGGCAGGTTGTTCAAGTTAACTTTGTGTTGGTGAAAGTTGTTCTTAGGACAGGGGTCAACCCTGACTGATCACTTGATATGCAGAGTCTTGGCTATATTTAGGCTTTGAGTCGGTGCACATAACTTATACAGCCGGCTGGGTCATAAGCAAGCCCAAAGTTAAGACAAGCGACTCATACTTGAGGGATGACATCGTCATATGCGTGTCAATACTCCGAGGTGGAGATGCTGGACCAAAGAGGTGGTTTTGAAAACAACGATAGTTTTGAAAGAAGATGATTGAACATAGCAATTGATAGAAGTGGAAGTTCTGGAACTAGAAAGGCTTGGGGTTTGATTGAGGTAAAGAGCTTGGTTGTACCGTAGAGTTCTTGTCAAGGTTGATAACAGGATCTCGACTGGGACAGAGGCTCACGCTATATACTAATCCAAACATGCCTTTTTCTAACTCCCAACTCACGACTCGCCTATGCCCAGCCTCACAAGGAGCCTCCTAACTCCCCCACCCACAACCCGACCTTCCTCCCGTCCCCGGGTATCGCTTCCCACACTTTCACAACACCTCTCTTGGGTGGTAAACTCTTCTTACCTGTAAAGCTACCTTTTTAATCGTCCTCCTTCAGATAGACCCCAACAAGATGGGGGCTCAAAGTTCACCCGGATGAAGACTGCGGTTGGACCCTAGTTTGGCGATATTTCAAGTGCCGATGTTTACTTCGACTATTCTGCGCGGGCCGCTCTCGGCGCCTTCTGTTTTAAGGATTCCAAGATGAATGGATTATGCGTGTTGGAACTCTAATTTAGGCCTAGGATTTCTCGGATCCAGAGTGTTGGGCTTCTGGGGTGCTGCGAGGTGCTGTTACTGTATATTCAGGGGCCTCGTTTCTCGGCTCCACAACCAAAGCACAGCTTAAGTGAACCAGTCAGGGTCTAGCGGTGTCGTTCCGACTCATTGGATATGTCCTTCCAGTACACACTTATGAAGCACAGTAAAAACGCGATATAGGATTATGCAAGGATTATTCGATAGACTGGCGAGGTTTCCTGTTTCTGCTGTTGGGATTATTGGTGGCTGGAGACAGAGAGTTGGTGTAAGCGAGCCATTTCGATAGAGTTTGGGGGAGACTGGCTGGTCGAGGGCGGCTTCATCCATGGTTCGTGGCCCGAGGGACTGGCTGAATGTGTGGAAACAGGTTGCACAGCTCCCAAACCACTGTTTCCTTTGTAGTTTGCATCCCGTTGGGCCCTCTTTCCCATTTTGGGACGCATAATCTCGAAAGGGTCTAGCATCTGAGAATAGAATTCTGCTAAACCGACGCAGTGCAGGAGATCAGTAGTTTGGTTTTGATGCCCCCTCCGGTATTCTGGATCGCGCCCTTTCCCAGCGGCTCTAGCAAAATGATGATATAGTCCTCCACTCTGACCGGGTCATTCACGCTTGACATCTTTGGCTGTTTTGTTCGTTTGGCGCTGAAAGGCCCCTTCTTGCCACTTCCACCAACCCCACCAGAGGAGCATTACCAGTGCAGTTAATGGGAGAGAGACTGCCCAGTATATCCAAAACTTGCTCGAGACAGTTGGTGTATCATCTGTGGATGCCCATGAAAACATGGACATACTGAAAATAGTCTATTCACAGATTAGCGACGGGCGATTGGTCATCCATAGTGTGAAGAAGTCATCGCATACCGCAATATATGTCCCGGGAAGGAAAACTGCTGTAATTATTGCAAGTGTTTTCATAGACTCTGCAACCCTAGCATTGTTCATGTTGTCAATTTGAGCAATGTAAGAATATAGCTGTCAATGATCTGAGTAAACAATCGCATTGACACACAGTAAGGAGAATCTCACCACATTGAGTTGACTCTGAACCCTCTCCTTTAATATCTTTTGCGCTTCACAGGTACTCACAGCATCAGCCGCTAGGAATTCGAGCATTTCCATCAGCTCTCGCTCCCTAGCTATCGTATACCGAGGTTTTCCATCTCTGGATCCCTCCGCAGACTGAGGATGTACGCCTACTTCATTTGCGCACTTCTCCAAGAAGGTGCAGCACTCCACAACCCATAATGGTACCCTGCCATAGTTGGTGATTTCCAGCTGTAAAGTATGCATGTGCTCGCTCAGATGTTTGATCTTCTCTCGAGGAAAGTTCTCAGGTCCAAGAAAGGTCTCATCTTCTTGCACAGCGCGGCCCGCAAAAACCACTCCAGTTTGTCGTTCCAAGGCAACAACTTGATCGTCCAGATCAGTCGCAAAGAGATGGGACCGGTGAAGGAGGTTCTCGATAAGTAATACTGGCAAAAGAAGTGGGTTACCCCAAAGATGCATCGAGCTTCTCAGCTGAGAAATAAGCTGCGATGATTGTGTAATCTCTCCTGGAATATCCTGGATCGGAAAGGCGACTGCGAAGTCATGCCTCTCGGAAATATTGTAGTTGAGACCTTGGCTCAGTAGAGACATGCGCATTGTGGGCAGAACGATATGAAGATGTGATCCGTGTATAAATGCAGTCGTTGTATTAGTCACAGTGTCGTGCGACATTGCAAGCAGATAGTTGGCGATGGGCATTTTTTGCGGCGCTTTGAGGGCAATTCGGATACCTTCTAGAATATTGGGGTCTACCCTTGAGTAGTCCAGATTTCTGGAAAATGCCCCCGAATAAGTGAAAGCGGATTCGAGAGTCGTTGGTGGGAGCTTGGAATGCCACTCCATAGCACGAAATGAACTCATACTCATCCCGAAGCCTGGCGGCCTGAACGAGGTTCTTGAACAGAATCTAGAAATCTATAAGTGTTCTGTCGGGTTCTAATAGAACTACCTACAAAATTCTAATAGAGGATCCAGGGATCCTCCACTTCGAGGGTTCAAATTTTCCCTGCAGGTTTGTAAGTCGCCAGTACCTAGTTTTGAGCCAGAAGAGCATACCGATTGAGCAAGCCAGTCTTCAACGTCTCGGTCTTTGAGGTAGATATGTCGGAAGTTTCGATTATCACAACCATCAATCTGTTGCGCGTGAGTGAGAGGAGATAGGAGGAGATTTGACTGCAGACCTCGTCGTGACACCACATCTCAACGGCCTGCAACGACTCGGAGGTATCGTTAGGGTCGGGATGGAAATTTGCTAATCCCAGAAGGTCATCGTGTCGTGCTTTCAACATTTTGATTTTGGAATGGACGTTTGAAGAGACGGGATGAAGCTCGCAGACCTGAGGTCTTGACTTTGGAGAGGCACGAAGTGAGGCTGACTTTAGGCGGCAGGACAAGGTACTGATTGGACGACAAGGAGAGAAAAAACGAAGTTGTGCAGATATCATGTGACACCACTTATGCTGATATACTTAGGCTGGCTCTGTGGCACGTGAACTTGTAAATGGCTCCTGATTAATGCTATGATTTTTGCAAACTCCTTTTCCATCTTTTGAAGGCATTTCCAAAGTCTTTCTCGTCACTCTCGTCAGCGAAAGGACTCCTTGCCACCGCCAAAACCTCCAAGTCTGCGAGAGGGACAAGACTGGGTCGTCCATGTGCACATTGGAAAGGAAACTTGCACTCAGCCAGCCTTTCCACTAGCGTTTGGCATTGATCTTTGCTCAACTGATCGTTGAACATGATGGCGCTTCTGCAGGCTCTTGAGTTCAACATATCGAGTATTCCTTGTGGGCAGGTGTGAATACGTTGCAGCCATGTTCCCTTAACATCCTTGGTTGAGAGAGGCAAGGCCGCAGTGTATTTTTCGTGGAATTTCCAGACCTCGGTGCGAATAAGATCAATCAGAAGAGGCGGGTTCAGTTTAGATCTTTCCAAGATTCCAGGAGGCAAGGAGAGAACCGTAAGGTGCCCAGATGCTTTCCCGGGCCGATGCGGAAGATCTGCCCCCTGCAATGCGTACACAATTCCCCAACTAGTGAAGTGCTGCCTATGTTTTTCTAGCATCTCTATCTCCGTGAGGGATATCTCGAAGACTAGAGGATTGCCCAAAGTCTCGGACGCAATAGGACATCCTACAGACATCTTCGAGTTGCTGGAGGGTTTGGTTTGACATAGCTCGTCTAGAAGCCCCTCAATGCGAATTCTCTCATCGGCCGCATGTTGATCAACAAGAATCAAAAACTCTTGAGTGGGGATATTTTCACTTCGCAAGTCTTCATAAGCCGTTGTGACTTTGACCAGTATGAATTTGCTATCCACCTGAGAGATGATCCTGGCATGCTTCAAAGCAGTTTTGGAGATCCTTCCATTGATGCCCGACGCTGACTCTTTGAATGCTTGGTCAATCTCGGTTTGCGAACAATGATGTCGGTGACCATGGAGTATGCCATAAGTAGCAGCATCAAATCCATTAGAAGCCACGCATGGGATTGTTACCTCCGCGGGCAGAAATACTGGATTTTCCCAGGTCTTCAAGACATTATCTACCCAGGGGTTGGTCTCATCAGTGGTGGGCTTGGTGTCCCGGCTACGCTTATCTCGAGTTGTAACGCGACTGACAGTGGCTGTTAGTGAGGTACGAGACCCTGCTTCAGGCTTAGCTTTGGCTGGTATGGTCAAACCGGTGAGAACGTTGACCCGAGACTCAATTTTTGTCACGGGGTTAAGCCAAATAACGATATCATCTTCCGATCTTTCGATATGGGTCAATTTTGGGGGCTCTACGTCACGCACCAGGGATGACCGAGGTTTGGGCATATTGGCCGTCACGTCTTGGAATGGTCTCCGAACGACCTTTCCAGATCTAGAAAACAACGGGGTCTGAAGATCATCCTCATTTTGATTCGGCTCGAGGGTGTCGTAACGAGAAAAGGGAGTGAGCGGAAGTGGTGGAGCAGACCATGGCCTTTGTTTGTTCGAGGGCGGTTTTGAGCTGGAGGTGTTGATCGGATCTTCTGATAGCTCTGGTTTAGACACCGAACTCCCGCTTTTGATTCGGGACCACCCAGTGAAGGCAGAATCCTGTTGCCTTGGCGGTTCTTGGAAGGACGAAAGCTTCAATTTCGTGCCCAACAGGTCTTTTGCCGGTGTGTTTATCTTCTCTTCCCTTCTCTTGGGACCAACTGATGAGGATCTCGATGTAGCACTGTTGACTAAATTTAAATACAGCCTACTTGAAGGGCTCACATGTTGGGAAGGGCAGGGAGTCTCCTTGTGAGACTCATAGGAGTCCTTACCGGGTCGCCGTGATCTCTGACCGCGTCCAGCTTTGGGTCGGAAGTGATTCTTGGATAAGAATTCCCATATCATGGTTTGTAGCAACTCTGTGATTAGCCTTAGGCTGTTTCCTTTGTTGCTCAAGATATCATCTGCATAGGAAGTTGATGCCTTATTCGAAGCGTTAGAGTGGCTGATCTTAATGCAGAACATGGGCCATCGGTCAACGCCTTTTTTACCGCCTTTCAACTCCTTGTTTGTATACCCATCTCCGTTGTACCGGCCATCGTTAGCTCTCCGCTGCTTCTCATTCTCATCAAGATCTTTAATCGCTTCGTCATTTCCAAACGAGGAATTGAGAAATATCTTGTTGATTTCGTCATGCAGGACGCTGTGCCCATCTTTAGAACGCAGGGGCTGGATACTGAGAGAGATGAACTGGACTTGCTTTGTAGCATTCGGCTCAAGGGAGATGAGTCCCGTGATGGAGAATATGGATGTAGAAGCTTCCACAGGAACCCAAGACTCGTGGTCCTCGGGCATGATGAGAGATGCTTGTGTCAAAAGGTTGCAGATCTTGGAGGTTTCTAGATTTGAAGCCGATGCAGAGCGAGCAACTTTGGGCGCTCGGATAGTCATCCTTCGGTCGGTTCCATTGTGGCATAGGGATATGGCCACAGAGCTAGGCCACGAGAGTAGAAGCATAACGATCTCGGCTTTCAGCTCGTTCCATTCTTTGCTGTTACTACCCTGCTCAGCAGCGATTGCCCGCTGCCGCACACGGACAGGCATATTTCCGAAAAGATCACGAACATTGACCCGAGTGCCATGATTGAATTTCGTTAAGTGTTGGTGGACTTGAGCTGGAGTCTGACGAGAGGCAACTACGGATTTGTGCATCGTCAACGAGTTGTGGGAGTGATGCAAGTGATGATGAGAAGTGATGGATAGCAGTGACATGGCTGACAGAGAAGCCAAAAAAATCCCTTGACCTCCGTGGTATTGCTCTTGGCTGCTGAACTTCGAAGAGTCTACAGCGGTTAGTGGACTAGGCAGAAAGTATTGGGGGGGGGTCCTTGCGATATAATTTCCCAAGACCTCCATTCTCTCCAAACTCAGCAGGTAGGATTCCCAACCCATCATCTTCCACCACACATCCACCATGACTGTAATCAACTGTGACCTCGATCTTGCTCGCAGAGGCATCGAGAGAGTTCTTGGTCAACTCGGAAATGACCCCATTCAGACTTGTGATAGCTGTAGAGGACTTGATTTGAGCCACCACTTCTAATGGAAGTGGCTGAATCGACATTTTGCGATGATTAGATAATATAGAAGAGGGAAACTTCGATTTTTGAGATCTCGTAGACCAAAAACAAGTGAGTTGCGCCTTCCGATGGGTAAGAAGACCACCAGGATGCCATCATAGATTCCAACAGTTGTTCAGCTTGAATTAAAACGAGAATAACATGTACTTGGCTCTAGCTCCAATAATAAGCAAGGCAGTTTTTCTGGTCCGAATCATGATTTGATGAATTTGGACAGAAATAAGAAGGAAGAGCGGCAGACCTTCAACCGTCTTTTGATATCATGTGACCAAGCCCGCTAACACCTTGGCCCGGCAACTCTGGACGAGGCTGTAGCTGTACTAGTACCTGAAGTTCGGGTTGAGCCTGGAACGCAAATAGAAACAAATCAACAGCTTCCAACTCACCACACCTGATTCACCCAATCCGAATTCCCACCCCGTCGTTTTGATCTATCTGTGCTTTTCTTTCTCCAACAACACCACGGCCACGTAATCCACGTCCCGAATTCTTTCACCTCCTTCCCGACGAACCCGCTGCATCTTCAGACATCTACATCGGCCCAAACACCAATGGCCACCACGCAGGCTACACCGCCGCAGACACATGGTACGAGTTCACCTTTATCAAAGTTCAGGATTATCCTCTGTAAAGGCGTCAAAGCTGGCCAAGAAGATCCATCTGCTACTTCTCATTTTCTTTACCATTCGCGTAACTTCATCCCAAAGCTAATTCCAATGTCAGATCGTGCAGATCGTCCAGGGCGCCGCCGTCCCTTCTCAACATGGATGAAGAAGCTTGCGAACTTCAAAGGCGGCTCTTCTGGGGAGTCAAGTCAACCTGCGAGCTCGAAACGGGATACATATCAAATGAAGCAGAGCTCAAAGAAGCAAACGCTTTCGAAGAATAATAATCCATACCCCGAGTCAGGACGCCCTCTCAATGGAAAGTCTACAGCTCCGATGAATGTAAACCGCTCCTTCTCGACAGTCCCTACAGGAACATCGATGAGCACATCCTCGCTAGATCAACACAGACGTTCAATGCGTTCTTCCCTTGATGGGCTTCCTCCACCCACGATAGGCAACAAGTCGATGGCAGCAACAATGTCTACAGAACGGGATGCGGCACACTCAGATGCGGCACCTTCACATGCACCATCCTCTGGTGAGGCTACAAGTGCTACAGTTGGTTGTGGGGTCTCTGGCAGAGGAGCAGATAGCACATTCTCCTCCCCAGCGCCATCTGTACGATCGTTGACCACAACCCTTACGACTATACAATCCGCGGCACCAGTGGCTGCGCATGCGTCTCACAACCCCCCGGGTATTCATTTCTCTCACCAATTTCCGATCTCCCCCCCACATGCCCTGCCCGCACATCTGGCACCTCAGGGAAGCGGTGGGCATCCTCCAACCTACAGCATGATCACAGCAAACAATTTGCTGACAGATAATGCCTCAATACTCACGCTAGCATCTTCCTCCAAGCGCCGCAGACGAAGATCCATGGATACTGATGCTTCAGTTCGAGCCCTTGCGCCTTCCTCTTTATTCGGTGGCAGTCGAGAGAGTCTACCACTAAGTGTTTTGAGTGCCAACATCGATCCAACAACTACACCACATCAACCGCGGCCTAGTGTTGCGGGGTTGAATGAGCGAGCAAGCATATATTCCGCTACAGGTGTTGCCCCGGCTCTTCCCAGCGAGCGAAACTCATACTATGCCGGCAAGCAGTCTATTGCAGCTGATGGAGGAAGCGTGAAGAGTGGTTTGCTTGGTCATGGGAGAAACGATAGTATCAGTGGTAGTATTGGTGGTATTGGGGCATCTGGAAGTCCCTTGGCAAGCCCACGAGAAGTTGTCGTATCTACGGGGAGGCTGAGTAGAAGTAATTCCGCCTGGGGAGAGACTGGTGAAGGCGAAAAGACTGATGTCGGGGCTGATGTGGAAGAATCAAAGGAGAATGAAAAGGCTTAGATGGTTGCCCAGCGAAGTCATTCGATGGTTATATTTCTCAGGGGAACATTAGGCGTTTTTGTTTCGGAGGAATCGGGTTGGGGTCATGTGAGGATAGGTTTGGAGTCGGAGGATTGACGGTCGAGGCATGTCGATGATACCCGATATTCTAATAACGCATCTTTTCCGATGGTCGGCCCAGTGAGTCTCATTATTACTGGCAGATTGTGATTTGATTTGACACTGTGCGGAGCATGTGGTGCATGAATTACCGCAGTGGCCTCCGGTTGCCACCAAGTTCTGGAGATTCTCCGCCTCGTGAAAAATCCGTTGCTAAGGCACATTCGAAACACTGAGAGAACCTTTTCTTTCATTAACTTCACGGGCTTCCCGCGTTCTTTTTAATCTCCTATCTGGCTTCCCGAGAACCCTAGCTACAAGGTTATGCCGCGCCGCTAGCCAAAATTTCCCTTACCGTATCTTGACCTTTACATAAACCGATGCCGAGAGTTGGGAACCTGATTATTAACGAACTCATTTTTCAATCTTTCTTTTGTTCGTTACCCTATCTCCTCAACTCTGAAATGAAGGTTTCGCAAAAATAACATATTCCCACCATCGAGCGACGAGGCTCAAGTTTTAGTAACGCGCCCCCGAGCGTGTTACGGCATGATGACCCTAGCTCAACCCAGCTCTGGCCCCACCCCCTTTATTTAGCGACTGCCTCAGACGGGCCTTTATTTCACATGATCAACGGCCACATGCCTCCTTCCTCGCACAAAGTGTGAGGATGGGCAGGTGGTGGGAAGGAAAGAGGCACGTAGCCGACGATTATCTACCGTTTGCAAATATTATATATCTAAGTTCAGCTGGTGACATGGCCACTTTGGGCAAGCCCATACCCCAACTGGGGGTATGTGAATAGTAATGAGAGCAAAACAAATGATACCCAAACGTGACTCAAGTAAACCTCGAAACCGGCCGTTGTTGCCCCCTTCCGTTCTTTAGGTGTATAATATGTGTGGGTGGCTATAGGCCTAATATTTTTTATAGAGCCGGCAACTTTTTAATGAAGGTAATGTAACAATCCTTAAATAGTCTCCCGCGTACCCTCCCGAGCTTTATTATGCCTGTAGCCAATATGAATACCACTATACTGTATGTGAGTTTAAAGTTACTTGCGTAGTAAGCTCCTAGGCTCCCAAATAAATGGTCGTCGCGTTGGCTTCCAGTAAATAAGGGGCATTCTGTAATGATGGGAGCATTTGCACACGTCATTTAGCGAGCACATACCACAGCCTGGTTTGTGAAGGATTTCGTGGCTACAGCTTCGCTCCGATGCTTATACTACAGTTAAACCAATAACTTAATATAGTAGCCGACTTAAGCATACAGATGTAGGCCTTGGACCAACGAAAGGACTAATACACGTTGGCCTTTTCCTGACGATCTCGAAGGATTAAAAACGTGTCAGCATGACAGCATTTAGCGGCGTGGCGTTAAATCCTACCAAAAATACTTTCTGATTACTACTTGTAGGCATCAACCTTGGCTAAGACAGATTTACAGTACATCGGACGGAACAAAACCAACCCATGTCCCTCCGTAATTGCCAGTGTAGATCACAGAACCGAGTCCTCAACTTTTAAGGTACAATAAGGCATGGTACCACAAGTTGGGCCAGCAATTGGATTTTCCTTGGCAATTTCGAGGTTTTCGTATAGCTCTCAAGGCGGAATCAAGCAGCCTGTTCCAGGGCTTCTGACTTGCAACTTTGGATACCCTGAATAGCCTCAAGAATGTATACATAATAAATTAAACCACTTAAATTACTAGAATTAAGCTAGTTAATTAATTGGATTATTTACAGATTATGTATCTAGATTAGTTAGTTTACATGATCTGAATAATTTGGTGTTTTTCACAGTTTCTTAGGGATTACGCCCTAGCGCCTTGGGGGTACAGTAAGAGGCGAAATTGCTGAGGAAAACCTAAATTGCTACTGTAAGCCTGGTTTGTATGGCCGTGCCTCACCCCAGAAAGTCAGGCCGGGTACATTGTACTACTTCACTTATGGAAGAACTTCGAACTTTGGAGGTCGAATTTGGGTTTTTGGTGGGTAGGGAATCTGCGAGGGCCCCGCTATCAAGACTGGTTGCGCAAATTGAGTTTGTCTCGGATCCTTCGGCGGTAAGAATGCACAAGAACTACAAGATGTTGGTGCGTTTCTTAAATAGTTGGGGGAGTTCCTGAATTTAAGGATAAGCAGAATCTTCTCAAATCTTCTCAGACGGTGGGATTTGGTCGTTCAAGATGTTTTTCGTCTCGTTCTTCTTATTGCTGGCTGGCATTTTTGGTGTCCAAGCGGAGGTGCAATGTCATGATGAGGTTTTCGTACCAGATGCGGTACTACGTATTACGGCGGCGAATATCTCGCAGTCTTGTCTCCCTTCCAAACCTACAGTGCTTGTGAATGGGACATCTCCAGGTCCTGAGCTCAGGCTCACAGTGGGCCAAACGTACTGGATCAGAGTGTACAACGATATGGGCGAGCAGAACTTGACTATAGTGAGTATTGAAATATTCACCTCTGGCCAAGAGCTAACTGGGGATCAGCACTGGCATGGTCTTTCTATGGCCACGTCCCCCTTCAGCGATGGGACCCCAGCAGCAAGTCAATGGCCAATTCCACCAATGCACTTCTTCGACTACGAGATTCACGTACCACTTGATATGGCAGGAACCTATTTCTACCACAGCCATGTTGGGTTCCAGG
Organism: Bryoglossum gracile; assembly: GCA_037952635.1. Taxonomy (NCBI): domain Eukaryota; kingdom Fungi; phylum Ascomycota; class Leotiomycetes; order Helotiales; family Bryoglossaceae; genus Bryoglossum; species Bryoglossum gracile. The sequence goes on along the minus strand of JAPZPB010000065.1, from coordinate 45,432 downwards.
CAATTTCGGCAAGTGGTCCCTTGATTGTTGATGATATCAAGATTCCCTATGCATACGATGACGATAAGATCGTGTTCTTGCAAGATGTTTTCACTAAGGATGATGCTCAAGTGGAAGCAGGCCTCGTGGCAAGTCCATTGCGATGGAGCGGGGAGTCCTCAGCTATCTTAGTGAACGGAGCTGGCGGAGGAAGTGCGAATGGAACGTACTGCAATTCCAGTTTAGCAGTGATTGATGTTGAGCCTGGGAAGACTTACCGGTTCCGGTTTGTTGGTGCAACGGCACTAACTTTTGCTTCTCTGGCTATCGAGGGCCACGATGTTATGACAGTCATCGAAGCCGATGGGTAGGCTATTCTTGCTCTTGCAACTTAACAAAAGTTAATCTATTAGATTTTATACTCAACCACACAACACCTCGTACCTGCAACTGGGAACTGGTCAGCGTTACAGTGTCCTTCTGACGGCGAAGGCCAACCCCACTCAGGAGACTTACTACATCCAACTTGAATCCCGTGAACGTCCCACCGTCACTCGAGGCTTCGCCATCCTCCGCTACAGCAATCCCAACTCAACCACCAAATTCTACCCACCCATCACTCCCCCTTTGACTCTCCCCAATACCGCTGCTGGGTTCCTCGACTACGAACTCAAACCTCTCTCCTTCCACGAAGACTACCCCACCGCTGCCGAAGTAACACGAACTGTAATCATGACCGTCCACCAATCCGTCCGTGGCCAAACAATCTGGATCCAGAACTCCTACCCGTGGATCGAATCCACTGTAAGCGAGCCCTACCTCGTTTCCCTCTACAAAAACGACACCGTCAGATTCCCCTCCATGACCCGGGCTCTCGCCAACGCTGGCTTGGACCCCGTCTCCCGAGCTTTCCCTGCTGAGATCGGAGAAGTACTCGAGATTGTGATCCAGAACACGGGTGCTGATGGTGGGGGTTTGGACGCCCATCCGTTTCATGCGCATGGTGCTCATTATTGGGATCTGGGAAGTGGAAACGGGACTTATAATCAGACCGCCAACGAGGAGAAACTGAACGGCAGACATCCTATTAGGAGAGATACAACTATGTTGTATCGCTATGGGAAGAGCACGACGAACGGGACAGATGCTGGGTGGCGCGCTTGGAGGCTCAGGGTTACGCAGCCGGGGGTTTGGATGATCCATTGTCACATATTGCAGCATATGTTGATGGGGATGCAGACAGTCTGGGTGATGGGGAATGAGACGGAAGTCTTGGGGAAGGTAAAGATGCCGGAGGCCGAGGGGTATTTGACGTATGGAGGAGATGTTTACGGGAATGAGAGTCATTGGCCTAGTGTGGTGCATTTTCAGGATGCGCCGACTTGGATTGAGGACCAAAAGATGAGGTAAATTGCGTCTATTAGTGGTACATGAAGTAATAATAAACCATATATTGAGAGTCCATCCGGACCACGGCCGAAGAAGTCAGCTATGAGTTGAATATATCACATGACGAGGGTTAGACTTCAACTAGGATTGAGACTCACCCATTCGTAACTCACATCCCCACACACTTCTCTACAAGGCAAACTACGATCCAGCGTTTGCAAACGCCCGCCTTGTAACCTGTGTGATAGCTCGAATAAGAGCCTGCTCATTTGCCCTATCGGAACTCAAACTCATCACGAACATATTGGTTTTGATGACGCCAATCCGGCTCGGTTATCACTATCAAACCCCAACATCCTTCGAAATATAGAGACGGCGCAACAACCTTCACTAACGAAAACCCCGTAACACCACAGGTAAAATCTGCCCTTCACCCATCAAAAATGGCACCCGCCCAAGCCGGTCTTCTCAACTCCTTCATCGCCGCCATCCAAGCCTCTCTCTCCGTCCTCCTCGTAATCTCATACGGCGGCCTCGCCGCCCACCTCAAACTCCTCGATCCCAGCTCCGCAAAATCAATCTCAAAGATCTGCGTCAAATTCTTTCTCCCCGCCCTGCTCCTCACCAAAATCGGCTCAGAATTACATGCGGGGTCTGCGGACCGCTATCTGATTATCTTGGTTTGGGCGCTGATATGTCACTTCGTCTCGTTTCTCATTGGTATTACCGCTCATGCACTTTTTGCCATGCCGGATTGGATAACGGCGGCGATTATGTTCAACAATACTACGAGCTACCCGTTACTGTTGCTGCAGAGTTTAGATGCAACGGGAATTCTCAGCTCGCTGATTGTGACGGATGAGACTACCAGTGCTGCAATTGAACGAGCAAAGAGCTATTTTCTGGTCTTTGCTACGGTATCAAGTTGTTTGACATTCGCAGTCGGCCCTCGACTGATTGATACGGAACACGCACCGGATGCCCCTTCGGTGAAGGAAGAGACCGATGATGAAGCGGAAGAAGAAGAAAGGAATCCCAGGTATGAAGGCGTACCTGACGGTGAACCGCTCCTGTTTCCAGGGAGGCTGAATCATAGGGCAAGTGTTGTGCCGGTGTCTTTCTTCCCGAGTAAGCCCAGACAGGGCTCTGTAATTGATCCAGTGATCACGGAAAGGAGACCTTTGTTTATCAAGAAGAAGAGGTGGGTAAAGTGGAGTGATCGGGCGAGATGGTGGGCATTGTTCTTCTACGACTTCTTGAATGCCCCGCTACTTGGTGCCGTCTTGGGTGCAATCATTGGTCTGGTCCCAGCTTTACATAGAGCTTTTTTCGCCGATACTGAAAATGGGGGTATTTTCTCTGCCTGGTTGACAGCTTCTCTGGAGAACATTGGATCCATCTTCGTTCCCCTTCCCGTTATTGTAGCCGGCGTCTCGCTGTACACGGCGACGATGAGAACTAGGACCGACGGAGACAAGACAAGCACTCCCTGGCTCACTACGACTTTTGTGATGGTGGTCAGATTTGTGGTATGGCCTGTCATCTCGATTACAACAATCTATGCGCTCACGAAGAACACGAATCTTTTGGGACAGGATCCGATGCTTTGGTTTGCGATGATGTTAATGCCAACGGGCCCTCCTGCTATGATGTTGATTACGTTGGTGGAGGTTAGTGATGCAAATGAGGAGGATGGGCACAAGATTGCGAAGTTGTTAACTGTGAGTCCACCGCTTCCGAGATCAGGGAGTGAAAATATTGACATCAAATTAGGTTTCGTACATCATCTCGCCCATTCTGGCTTTCACCGTGGTGGGCAGTCTGAGAGCCAGTCAAGCTGCCATTGGAACATAATGTGTAGCAGTTTGAATTGCGCATTTCCTATTAAATACAATCCAACTTTTTCAGGTGTTCAACTTGCTCTTTTGAATGGACTGTCTCAAGTCCTCCTGCATAACTCTCATCCAATATCTCTTTCATTTGTGCAGCTTCTTCTCAATCGTCTAAGCTTTGGTTTTTTCGTGTGAGTTGAATGTTTCGTCTGCTATCTACTTTATGATTGCGCCCGGTTTCAACCCATTTCGTCCGGTACTGGGTATATCTGCTTCTTTCTTGCAACATCTTTGTGTTTCCAAAATCTTCCTTCCTTTCACCGATTCCTTGAATTCACTGGACTATTGTATTCTAGTTTTCGGGGTTTGACAGTAAGTCCAACTCGCCCGGAATCCCTCACACCAATAAAATGCCTTACTCGCATGGTCCCTTGATTCGGCCTGTGGCTTCGGTATTGGGCTTACCTCGTTAGCTTCATAAGTGGACCCATTGAAGTAAAAACGTGAATACGATTGCTAAGCTCTTCTCACGGTTAACTCCGCCCCAAACCCAATATCACCGAAACCAGCATTTCTTTGATTTAATTATACTGTAAAGCCATCCGCATTCTGCTACCCCGCTAACCCCCCGGATTTAATCCCGTCCGCCATTCCCACCGCGGAACCAAGCCTAGTAGCTCAATCGCAACCCCTTCGGCCTTCGGGTCGTTCACTGTATTACCCCCCACTAAGCCATCTCAAGCTACGCTTCGTTTCAAAACGCCATTTCCTCATAATTTAAACCCGAGCGGGTTTAATTATTGCTGCATCCATTCAGTTAGAGTTCCGATCCTGCTAACTCATTTTCAAGCTGGATCCCAGCTACGATCTATTCTTCTTTCACGTCCTTTCCAAAATGCCATCAGATCAGAACCCCTACTTATGCATCTTCACGCCTAATAATACACCGAGCCAGTGTTCCGAGCTCGCCGAGAAACCGTGAATGGATTTATAAGCTGGATTTCAGTTCTGGTCTAGTATACCACTGGACTCTTTACAAGCTCATTAATTGATTTGGATTCATTTCCGTCCGCTGCCTTGATCGATCCTCGAATACCCACTGCCACCGTCTGGACATACTACCCCTCAGGGGGAAACAGCACCCCGATGGACCGCCTCGAACGTCTCTTCTCTCTCTCAACCGCCAAACCCTACCGCTCAAAGGCCCTCGAAGCCCCCGAAAAGCCCTTCCTTAACCAAAATGGCCACCTTGATTTCGCCGAAGGCGACATTGAGAACCCCAAGAACTGGTCCACCAAGCGCCGCTGGTACATAACAGCCGTGGCCATCCTCCTTGTGGTAAACTCGACCTTCGCCTCCTCCGCCCCCTCAGGAACCATAGCTGGTATATCCGAACACTTCAATATTTCTGTTGAAGCTGCTGGTCTCGTCATCACGCTTTTCCTCCTCGGATATTGCCTCGGACCGCTATTCTGGGCGCCGCTGTCAGAGTTCTATGGCCGGCGATGGATATTTTATATCTCATTCACGCTGTACCTTATATTCATCTTCCTCTGCGCCTTCGCCAATAACTTCGCCGCCCTCCTAATCGGGCGTTTCATTACTGGCACCTGCGCCTCCTGCGCGCTCTCCAACGCCCCTGGAGTCCTAGCCGATATCTGGGGTCCGGCGGACCGGGGCAATGCCATGGCGCTCTTCTCGATAATGACATTCATTGGCCCTGCTTTGGGGCCCGTCATCTCCGGTTTCCTACAATTGAAGGAGGATTGGAGGTGGACGTTTTATGTCTTGCTGTTGCTTGCGGGCGTGACGGAGGTTCTGGTGTTTACGATTCCTGAGACGCAGCCGGGGATTGTGCTGATGAATAAGGCGAAAAGATTGCGGGCCTTGAAGATTGTTGGGTACGAAGATGTGATGGCGCCGCTGGAGGCGCAGGATCGGAGTTTGGGGAGTATTTTTAAGGTTGCGTTGACGAGGCCGTGGCGGATTTTGGTGGATCCTATTAGTTTGTTCCTCGCAGTGTATCTGTCTTTTGTGTATATCCTGCTGTACATGCTATTCACCATCTACCCGATTGTGTTCCAGCAGAAGAGGGGATGGAACAGCGGGGTAGGAGAACTACCACTTGTAGGAACGGCGATTGGTGCTATTTTTGGAGGAATGTTTATTTTCTGGAATACGATCATAGACAACAAGCGTATCGCCAAAGGGCACAAACGAGTTGCTGAAGATCGGCTGCCTGTAGCTATGGTTGGAGGAATCCTGTTTCCCGTAAGTCGTCATTTTTATCCCTTCCCAAACTAGGATTGCTGAAGACTGATGCCTTAAACTTAGATTACAATTTTTTGGTTTGCATGGACCGCAGAATATAACTCAATCCACTGGATCGTACCCACCATTGCCGGTGTCTTCCTCGCCGCCTCAATCCTCCTCATCTTTGTCGCTCATCTCAATTATCTAACCGACTCCTATCTGGCGTACGCCGCTTCTGCTCTCGCAGCCAACACCATCTGTCGATCTGCGGGCGGAGCTGCCGCTCCCTTGTTCACACAATATATGTTCAATGCTTTGGGTGTTGGGGGCGGGGGAAGCTTGATTGGCGGTGTAGCAGTTTTACTTGCGCCCATTCCGTTTGTTTTCTATAAATATGGCGGGAAGGTTAGAGCGAGGAGCAAGTTTGCACCGATGCCGGAGAGGGAGAGCGGCGGTGGGCCGGTTGAGCCGCCTACAGATCAGCGAGATCGCTCAGGTGATGAGGAAACTAGGATTAGCATCGACGCGTCGGATATCTGCAGTAGTGAGACTTCTGCTGAAGATGGCATGAGAAGTGATGGGGTGGCAAAGCAGGATAATGAGAGTGGGGAGTATTTGGGACAGTTGAATGGAAGCGAGAAGCTGGGGGGACAGCCAGAAGGAAACATGGAGCGGAATGTGGAGAAGAACTACTAGGGCCTGTGAATACATACCTTAACTTGGCTATAAGTAGCGTTCTGGTAGTGTGATTGACTTTAGCGTTGCCGCATAGGTTTTTAAATTCTTTGCAGCAACGGAAATTTAAATTCAATCAAATCCAGTTTCTTCAGGATCAACGATTTCTCTACCTGTTGAACGGATTTCCATGACCCCAAGTCAGCCCTTGCGGCATTCCGGCGTACCAGACGAACTGGCCTCCGCTTACTTCCTCCGCTTGAAGGCCATCTCGACCAAATTTGTTTCGCAGGGAAGTTACATCTGGCAGCGTCGTATCTGGTAGCACACCCTCGTCAAGCAATATCATCACCATCGAGCCAAGGTCCTCTGCCACAGCCATTCCTAAAGCTTCAACTCCAGTTCCCGGTGTGTTCAACACTGCACCTCGCTCTCGAAGCAGGCGATACATTGGCATGTGTTCAAGGCGAACAGCGGAGATGATAGGTGATGCATCGTCAATTCGGGCCCCATGGTCCAGTAGCAACTGCACCATTCGTATGTCGCCTCGAGCTGCTGCCAAGCTCAACGGGCTGCTACCGTAAGGTGAGCTCTTCAAGTGGGGGTTAACATTCGCGCCGTTTTCAAGCAGGAGGTGGACCATCTCTAAAGTTCCATGCCTGCAAGAAATACAAAGAGGGACTTCGTAATGATATAAGAGTTCGGAATGCTCAGGCCGTTTAGAACCAGTATCTTCAGCGTGCCCGTAGTTGTGGTCTACCCATTTTTTGGTGATGCCATTTACATCATCTACATGCGCGCCCAACTTTAAGAGATGTAGAGCTGATTCTACCCAACCTTGGCGCGCACAGCGGAGAAGATACTGCCCAGGATGCACAAGATGCTCAACGTTGAAAGCGTATTGAGTGGATAGGGCCTGGGTGATGTGGTCAAACATAGCTGGACTGTGGCCTGGGAGCTCCGACAGTATCATGTATCTCAAAGACCTGTTATTCAGACCCAATTGACTCTTTGACTCTGTCAGGGTCCGAAGTATCAGGTTGAAGGTTTCGATATGACCTCCGGCCATTGCACCATGAATTGACCACCACAAATTCATTAGATTACTTTGCACGTACTCGGGAGCGACGAAGGCTTCCACGACGTTATTGTTAGCTTGCATTGCAGCCACTGTGAATGGCATGCCAAGCACCGAGTCGGGGTTTGCTGGATCAAGTCCCTCCTGGATGAGTCGTTTGACTAAAGGCAAATACCCGATATATGCTGCTGCGGCAAACAGGTATTCCTGGAACTTATCCTCTGCTACTTCCTCGCTCCAGGATGATGGTTGAACCGTGGACTTTGACTTAAGAGATAGGTTGCAGATGCGACGCTGAATAGCAGCGAGCTCTTGGTCAGTCTCACTTCCGATCTCCAAGTAGAGTGCCTCCGCCACCCGGCGAATGACAGACAAGTGCGAGTTACGTCCATATTTGTGTGTTGAGAGTCTGAAGAACAAATATTCCTGCCAGAACGAATTGCTTTTGGACGTCGCCGTGTCAGCGATGCGGGAGATGAAAACCGCAAGCTGGGTTTCTCTAGCAAAGAGCTCTGTAAGCAATCCAGTTAGATGTCTTCCAATACATATTCGAGAAAAACGGTCTTGGGAAATGAAACATACTGTTCACAAGCTTCAGCCTCAGTGCTCTTTTCAAACTGCGGGCTTCGACTGCTCGAATAAGGATGGCTTGGAGAATCTCAAGTGGCAAGTCGAGCAGCTCCATTTTGTTAAGCAGCTTCCTAATGATCGGCTGATAAGAGCCCTTATACTTATTCGAATTCAAGTTTGGAACTTGTCACGATTCGGCTTCTGCTGAAGTTTGTGTTTCGTTTGCTTCGGCACGCAGATGTCGTTGCCTTGTTGGGCGGGTGTCACCATGGAAGTCACGTGCCTGGGTGAAACTCCCAAATATATTCCAACTTCAGTGGGGATATGGCGAAGTTGTATTGATGGATATGAATTGGTCAAGATAAGACAGCACCCGATCCGCAATGAACGATTCGGGTATCTACTGAAGTAACATTGCCCCTCGAGTTATTTCCCAATTAAGGTAGCGCTTACTTGCCATGTGTGGCTGAGGCCTCCTCGCCTCAATTCGGGACCTCTAAGCTATCTAATAGGTATGTTTCCCTACGCCTTGCTATATATGCTGCAGCAACCGTTATCTTTCCGTTAGAATGTTTTTTTTTAGGGTTTATTTTCCTCACTTAGTTTGCTGACATTGAAATTGACTCATTACTTTGTTATACTCTGCTATCAGCCTGTCACGTCTCAAGGCATGTTCGTACTCACAAACGAGTTTAGTTAAGTACTCATACAGCGCTTAATCAAACAGGTTCCAATACATTCCAAAATACCAGCGCTGCGACGCCTAGAGCACCCTCATCTGAACCCATCATCTTCCTTCACACCACCGTCCAGGGAAAACTTCAGCAGTAGCATGTTCCTTCCCAGGATGCAACCAGATATTCACCACCCAAGCAAAAAACATGTACTTACAGCCTCTCATGCTTTCTGAACACATAGCTGATCATAGATGCAGGCGGCATAGGAAATACCGCAATAGGTCAGAGCAATAACCAGACTGTTCCAGGGGTTTTGGCACGAAGACAAGTCTTAGAGGAACGAGATGCATAGCACTACGATCAGTTTCCACCGCACTTTCACTAGCTGCAAGTACTCTTAGGTTACAGGAACAAGATTTTTCCGCAGGGAAGAGAATCGAAGAGACATATTGAGACATCAGCATGGTGAGGAAGGCGGAGGGTAAAGCTACCCGAATAGGATGAACGCGAAAATATTTGGACTCTAAGTGACGGCCTCACCCGTAAGGAAGAAACGATACAGTTTCATCACTTGAAAAAATTCTAGTCCCAACTTTTCCTATGACAAGAATAGAAACGGTTGCCGCTGCAATCCAAAACTCTAGCGTTTTCACCGCCCCTCCTGACTCTCCTAGCGGCAATACAAACATACTTTTTACCCCTCCCGGCTCCAGTTGATATGGCTCCGTCTCAAGCAAGACGAAAAATCCAAACAGTCGGGCGGCAAGCTTCGGTGCCAACCTACCATGACCAGCAACCTATCTTCTCGTAAGAGCGCACGCCTAGAAGAGATATAACGCCCCTAAAAACGAACTATATCCAAAAATAGAAATACCGAACTAAAGCACCTATTTCCCTCCCTAACTAGTAATACTACTGGCAAACAGGCATATTACTCTCCGCCTGCTATATTATAAATGTAACTCAAGTCAAGTTTCCATATACTAAGGATCGAAAACGCAGACGATCGCAAGACGAAGCCACCGAACCTGGTTCGGAACCCCGAGATCAGAAATGTGGTGTTGGCGGATTTCGAGCGGTCACTGATCTTGAAGGCCAGATCTGCCTACTTGAATACGTATCTTCGCCACCTTCAGTAGCACAGGTGTCATGATATCCACAGCATGTTCAGATTGCAGTATTTCTAACATACGTCCTTCTAAAAGTGAGTTGTTTGAGAAATTGGACCAGGTACGTCTAGGGCGTCCGTAACATCAAGCGTTGACGTGAACTTTCGTCTTCTGGTGCTGCGCGGCCCTCCACGGCCATATCTAGCCATTGCGAGAGAGATCTTTGTGCTGTAATTTCGACTAGTTGTCGAGACTCGTCCCCAGCTCCGGCCGGCCTGAAATCCTCGATTGAGGGGATGATCGATGGGGACTTGCATCTCGAGTCCCCCGAATGTGCTTCAGATCTTCGTTTGCGCTTCGTTTATTCGGACCGTCCATTCCAGCGTAGCTTAAGACGTTGGATTCTTTAATTTTTATATGATCGTAGCACCGAGGCCCTCGTATTCTTTAAGTGTAGTGGTCTTGTCTTCTTTTCCTCTTCTATTCGATTTTGTAGCAATTGTCGAGCTGTGTTCTCCGGGGCCTGGTGGACTACAACCTAAACCGACAACTAACATCATCCCTTACCTTCAACGGATAGAGAAGGCTTGCCGTGCGTTCAATTTGGGCGCGGACATCATGCCAATACCGTTAGTGATAACAGCGACGAGGTTGAACAAAGTCTGCAGATTCTTAGCTTATTTTAGAGTAAAGGGATAACATTTGTTGTAATTCTCCAACTTTGTACGTGAGAATTGTTCTGTCACGTTTCCAGGAAGATAATGTGGTCCAGCTGGCGGTTGCGGCACTCTTCTCGTTTAAGCTAGTCAATGAATTCGAGGGAGTATAAGAAATCTCATAGAGTATTAGTAACGGGTCTGTGGGAATTTAAGTGCTGGATCTTCACTCAAATTCAGAGCTCTTCCTCTGGCGCACAGCACTATCTCCAACTTCTCCTCATTCGTTGCCGTGCCCTCTCCTCTAACGCTCAACTGGAATGTCCTCAAACAACTATCGGTTCCTTATCGACCACATTATCTCAACGCCATCTCGATAGCTTCTAAGTCGACCACAGCCTCATCCGCAGAGCCATATTGCTGCATCCAGCACTTCAGGGTGACTGCACCACAAGCACGCGTATCCTGCGGAAACAACTTCTTTTTAAACCTCTCTTCGACCTCCCCATCACTTACAACATCCGAAAAAACTTCATAACCCATCATAATAAAGTACATTGTGCTTCCAAGCGCAAACATATCTGCCTGGAATTCTGGGATGCAGGTGTTCTGTCTAGGGAGGCAATATCGGGTGCTATCGCCGGCTCCTCCCTCGAGAAGGATTTCTCCACCTTCTGATAAAAGTGCACCCTGGAAGTCAGCCAGTTTGACATGCAAGTCCTGGTCGAGAAGAAGATTTGAGGGCGAGATGTTGCAGTGAAGAACCCGTCGTGAATGAACGTGTGCTACTGCCTCGGCAGCCTCTCGACACCAGGATACTCGCTGCTGAGTCGAAATCAAAGAGGGTGGGAGGCCGGACTCAAGAAAATATTCGGCTAAGCTTCCGTTCGTGGCACGCTCTAAATAGATTCCCGTCTCCGAGTAGCCTTTCAGTTGTATGATGCGAGGATGTGGACAAACATTTTCGAGAAGCTTTCTTTCGATCTCCAGCTGCCCCATGTCGTCGCCAGACACGAGAGGATATTTGAAAACAGTGGACTCATCGACTACCCCAATAAACGAAAACGTTCCGGCCCCAATAATTTCTTTGACTCCCGGTGGATAATAGTGTTTTATTATAACTATCTCGTCGGACATTTTCAGGAAGAGATTTGATCTGAGAATCTAAGATTGATGTAAGGAGGTTGAGGTCTTGATTGACAGTCAGATCGTATGCCAGTGCAGTCAAGTGGGTTTAAGAACCTTTGGCTTGTGAATTAAAAAGGCTAACGTCACACCGGCAAGGCGGCAAAGATCGTCAGCTATTGTATCATGAATCGCCTCGGCCTAAATTGCGGAAGTATAGGATTAGAGTAGAGCGCAATCAAGTTGATTGAATAAGGTCAAGGAGAGCAGAGCTAATGCTCTACTCGTCCCGAATGAAGCTAAACCTAACTGAGCCAAGTCACGTGACATAACCTCGGAACAAGCGCAACAGGGAATTCCCGTTCCAACACATTCTCTGATTTTGTGATTTTCAATTCCGCAATGTAATTATTGCTAGAATCGACGATCTTGCTTAATATTCTCCCTCTGACGCACCCTCTCACTGTCTAGAACACACAAACCTCCATCGTCCAGCACAAACAAGCAAGTGCGTTTTGTTGCCAAATCTCCAGCCGCCCTATGTATCTTGACCGTTGTCCCCCCTATTTCCTTCCATTGATCTAAAAAAAATCAGAACTACAGTTCTTGATATGAAAGAGGCATGTGTCTAACCTAGCATTTAGGACATATGTGTCCTGGTGTCTTAACCGTCGAGCCTCCAAGGTGCACATCTTTGTACCCTTGACATTTATTAGTCCCAAAGTCTTTGCATTGGTGCAGCGTGGTTTTAGTAGTCTCGTGTTGCGGTAACGCGGTACAGTTCTTCCATTTTGTTTTGACAATGCGTCGTTGGCAGCCGCAATGAGGCATAGTGATGTTTGGGAGAGAAAGACTTGGAGAGCGGAGACAAATGCAAGATTGTACCGAGTTCAAACTTGATCCAGAAGTTGAGGGCTGCTACTTCGTGACTACTTCAATTACCCAAGGAAACTTAGGTGACTTTATACTTTTTCTCGTTCGTATACCCAAACAAGTTCTCTTGAATTATGACGCCCTACTTCTTCCTTTTGCTAAGGCAGTGATGGATTGGAAGCGATTTGTACTCGGTGAAAGAGAAGTTTGCCCCATTATGGCCCTCAGCATAGGTAGGAAGAGGTCTATTGGGGGGCTAGACGGAGCTAGTCAGGCAGAACCAACACAAAAACCAACTGAAGATGCTACATGATAGGCTTCCCCTTCTCATCCTTGCTCAAGCTGGCGCCTCGTCCTGTTCCATAATCGCTACAGCTTATTTTGACCGCCAGCTCATAGAGAATAGCAGGACCTTTCTCATGATTGACGGGCAATGAGATGCTCATTACTCAAGTAGCACCAGGCAGAAGGCTGGCTCACGTGGCAGAAAACTTTTTGAAGCTTTTTTTTCACCTTCATCTATGGCTGCTTGCTTAGACGGGATAGCGCTCTGGGTCGATAATTCGCGATTTCTTTTCATGCGTGTATGTGCTGCAATCCTCGTTAATACCTGCAGACAACGATAAACATGCCGGCAAATAGTGGGAGGTGGGCTGATTTGAAACGGAGACCCCTCTTGTAATCACATACTTCAGGCGAGACCTTCTCTAATTTTGGGTAAATTCCACCACGATAGTTTTTCAAGAATTCTTATTAGATCAGCTTACAATCAATTTGTTTGGTTACCATCTATCTTTTCCTCGTGCTGTGCTAAAACCCACACTAGATGTGGGGGGGCATTCTCCTGGCATCGTTCCCGTCGATACTTTGCGGAGGACTTGCCCTGATAATAGATCTTCTTTCTTAGTCCATTCTGTAGTACACTGCATAAAGAGCTACAAAAGAAGGCAACCATCGATTAATTTCTATTGCTCACCGCTACTGCATTGCGTACCCTTCACTTAATCCTCTCCAGATGTGTCTCGTGTGTATCAATCCCCGTCTAAATTCACACTTGCTTTTTGCTCTCATCTACATGCTAGTACTGAATTGCCTCCGCCACGTTGCGTTGGCGAGGCGAGGCATGACATGATCCAGACAGCTTTTATTCGCTAAGAATAAGCCAAATAGCTATTTCCTTCTCCTTCATCTCTAGTAGTATTATCGGTATTGTATACTCCCAGCATTATACGTACTTTATCTTTATGATATAGTATTTAAAAGCACAAGTACGCAATCCAAAATACCTCTTATTTAAAATTAATATGGAAGTATTAAATATATCTCAAAAGTATACTTTATATACTAATACTTGATATAATAGGTTAAACCCTGCCTTTTATTTTAACGATATCGTAATAATACTTAATTCTATATATTTACTTCACTTTACTTCACTTTACCTCACTTTACTTTTAGTCTCTTTCCTCTTTTTATGGCCTATTTTCTTGCTCTAAATAGCGTTACTATTTTACTAGATATTACCGCTTTTAGACTATGATTTTATTGGTTTGGACCTTTCTCTGTGCACAAATTTATCTTGGCAATATTACTGCAGTATTATTTGTATTATAATAGTATCTCTTGAAAAATGTGTCTAAATGGTATTATAAAGTACGCCGTCAGAAATACCGAGGTATTTATTATGTCTTGAAATACTGGAAGTAATGCGGAAGTAATACTACTGGAAACACTGTCTCCAGGGACTTTGGCTTCAGCCATGCATCTTCTCTTTGCAAGGAGGGGGCCTTCTCAGACCATGTCCTGCGACCCGTTTTAAGACCATTCTCAGGGGGAGAGGCTATCATCGATTCAGAGGCGTTAAAGGCAGTATTGGAAGAACTAACGGATAGACGGGGATTTCTCTTCTGTAAGGCGAAATTCCGAGCCGCTGGCTTGTTTTTTTTATTCCTTTGGGGTGTTTGGTCGTAGTCTTACTTGGTTCCTTCGGACAGGCTGTGAAGCTGCTGGTGTTGGGACATTTCGAATATCTTGGTAGGATAAAAACGTGCGAGGAGGTGACCCCTGTATATTGAAGACTGATCCTATAACAGAATGCCTAGTCCTCAACAATATCCCCTTTCTCTTGGTATGCATGTAGGTGGATGAAAGCATGTTCGAAAGTGCTATGACTAGAGGGAAGGTCAAGATAGAAGATTTGGCGTTGATCGTTCGCATACGAATCATCTGAACAGTATGGTCATAGTATACTACCGATGCGTTATGCTGTCGTAAGCGTGCAAGAAATGAGATCTGCTGTATTATATTTCCCATATCTAGTCTCCTAGACTCTTTTTCCTCTCTCAAGTATCCTTTCACCTGCTTTCAAATGATTTCCTCGACAAGTCTCGACCTGCGTACAGCAGCATCGTTACAATTTCCATGGCAACGTCACCAGAAGCTGGGCTTACTGAGCGTATGAAGCAAGTGATTGCTGTCGTTACACGGAAGAGTGGCTATCTCGTGTTTCCTTACAAAGCGAACCCTCTTACAGGTAATCTCGGTGGTAGATAACATGAAAATAAGAGTATGCTATCATATTCAACGACTTTGAAGTAGCGACAGAAATGTAGACGGAGACTTTCTGTACGGATCTACAGATTGAAGGAGGTTTCAGTGAGGCGGAAATGGAGAAGTATGGCTTTGGAAAGATGCATATTGGTGTCTACGTGCCGCAGCCATTGTGCCAGAAGATGAAATGGTCACTCGCAAGAATTTGGAATAAATAGAAACGCCTGCTAGGCTCATTTTCTCATGGCTTGCGTGTTTTGTACTCAGCACCTGTTGCCAATCAAAACGGTCTCCGCTAGCCAAGATACGTGAAATTCATAGTTGAAGAAGGGTAGCGCATGTCTTTTCTTTCTCGGTAGTCTTTGCGAATCTTCGCTCGAACAGCCGTCGTCATCGCTGCTGGACGGCTTACTTGTCATGCAGAAGCCTCTGTTAGTTCGCCTCAGTATTGGAGGACCTGGAAGCAGATTCGAATTGCATATGGACGGGAAGAACAACTATCGCTCCATCAATTATTCGACATCTCACTATATGTAATCACTTTATTACATCTCGCAATTTGAAATTATTCTCTCAAGAGGTTATTTTTCACTGAAATTTTTTATTTTAACAGCGCGAAAGCTACTTGGTCCCAGCCATATCAGGTTCTAGAACTCCACTTTGTAAAGTGAATCTCACCCTCCACTCACCTTAAATTTTCACCTTTAGCTTGGAAATAGGGGGTTTATACGGAGCTAATGACGAGCGAGGGGATTGGGATGCTGCTTGTGGGGAAGTGAAACTGGCGGGGTAATCAGAAAATTACACCGCATTTGCTTTCAGGGCACGAGACGAAAGATAACTGAACACTGTGAAATCTTGTTTGCTCTATTCCTATCAATATATACCCGCTAATTTATCACCTTCGTTAATCATTGCGATGCCTGTCCTTCTGTCTATATCCCTATCATCCACTCAAAGCCTTCCCATTACCCTCACTTCCCTATCTCCTTACTCCTTTCCGAACTCGCAATTATCGCCTTAGCAAACGAACTCCTCACCCGATCCTCCTCCAAGCTCAAAATCCCAGCAATAGTCGTCCCCTTCGGACTACTAAACTTCTCCCTCATAACTGCCGGATGCTCTCCCCTTTCCAGCAACCTCGCCATCGAAATCAAGCTTTGAGTCAACATGACCTTTGCATCCGCCCTCTTCAGCCCTTGACTCACTGCCCCATCCAACATCCCATCAAAAGCAATACTCAGCAACGCCCCCGAAGCTCCAGCCAGTATACCAGCACAATCATAATTCTCCGGCGTGACATAAGAAACCTTCCCCAACTGCTCAAAAATCCAATTGGTGATCTCCGCAAAACTCTCTGGCCGTCCACCAAGCGGTTCCTCGATGACAGTCATCGACTCTCCAAACTCCGCCGCGATATTCAGCATAGCACGCTGATAGCACGGTGCGGGAATAGCCCGCTTCCCCCTCTCCCCCTTCGTAATCGCGTCATCAATCTTCCACACTGGACTCCCGACCAGCACGCTAATAATCAGCTTCTTGCTTGTCACGGCTCGGATCTCTTTACTCCCATTCAGCACAGCGTTTATCATGTAAGGCTTGAAAGCGAAGATGATGATGTCGGCTGCTTCCATGACATGGAGGTTTGCTGCTGCGCCGCCGGAGAGGACTGCTAAAGGGTAGCCGGTGAAGCGGGATTTTAGGGCTTCGGCGGAGGCAGCGGAGCGGACGGATGCGTAGAAGGAGTGGAAGGGTGGGAGACCCTCCGAGGCGTGGATTTGAGCGCAGGCGGCCATGACGCCGGAGAGGATGGCGGTGCCCATTGTGCCTGGCGGTGTTAGCACGTGACCGGATTTTGATATTGGATGAGTTCCGCTTCGAGAATAGATGAGAGTTCATGTTTATTCTGAGCTTGAAATTTTTAGTTATTAGTTATGAATGAGACTTACCACATCCGACGACACCGAGCTTGAGCCCAGTCGTTCTGGGTAATGGTGCAATAGAGGGCTCCATGTGGTTTCTGCTGCAGTGATGATTATGGGACGAGGATTGTTCGTAATCTTGCTTCAAGGCCTAACTGTCGCTAACTCGTGGATCTCAGTCGTCTTTTAACTTCATGTACGGGTTGGTCTCAAGCCAGATGGATCTCAACTAAATCGTAAGGCTGACAATGGAATCTATCTGGATGCAGGCTGAGCAGGAGTGGGATCGTGACTTTCAATGAGCTAAGCGAGACCGAGGTCTTACGGCAGAGTTCTAGAACCTTTCTCACAATGGTCTCCCTTAATTGCCGAGAGTCAAGGTGAACCTCACTTCTTTATTTATCTTTATCGCATTTTTACTGTGTCAGGAAATTTAGTTGTTTCTCGCTTTTCTGACCTCATGATATGTTGCCTTTTATAGGACAAGTCAGCGGTATCAGGTTTATCGGAGCAGGACAAGGCTGAGGTGATCTTCTGCTTCTGCAGGGGCATCAGCCTGCATCGAGCATCGTCATCCCCAATCTTGGGAGGAGTTTCAGATCTTCTGCATTGCCAAATATGGGCTATATCAGATGAAAATATAGGGCAAATGTCGGCAAATGTAGGACAAATGCAGCTGAAAATCCGGCCTGGGAATAACATGTATGGTACCACGTTTCTGATCGCTGGCCAACAAAAAAGTTCAAGATATGGAGAACAACGAAGAAAGGCTAAGTGGGAGTGGAGCTGGGAGACCACCATCACAGATGCAGGCGTAACGAATAAGTCATCGCCGTTGAGGATGACCTGGATGCCGGGTGTCAATCCTGCAGGAACACGTCTGGTCGACGGCCTTCTTACCAGTGAACCAAGAAAGAAACCATCCACATTTCGGGAATCGGAACTGATACAAGGGCTCTCAAAAATTAAGGAACCTGTCACAGTCACCTAGAAACAGCCGCATCACCAATCGGAAAGCCAACCCAGCACTTCGTTCCCCGAGCTGCTCTTGACCCCAGCTCTTCTCAACTCTTCTCAGCTCGTCTCAGCTCTCTCGTTCCCACCTCTCCTTCCAACATCATACTGTATATGAGATGAAGAAGTTATGCAATGCCCCCGTCAGTAAGCCACTCGCTGCCCATCCAGGAACCACTGTTCTGCAGGTCGCTTACTCGGGGGTTTTGCTTTTGCGACAATGTGAAACCAAACGATCTGGCCCAATTTAGATATTACAACCAATTACAGGTCTTGAGATATTCACAATCAAGTCTATCCCAGGAACGCGTCAAGGGCCTGCTAATACGGCCATTGTTGGAGCGACATCATCTTGCACACTCATGCCAACAGAATGTCTGTATTTCCCAGTTCAATGCCGTCCGGGTGCTGGCCCTACAAAAAATACACTGTGATGTTGGCTGGTATAAAGGGGAGGTCTCCCGTTTTCAGGCCGGTAAGCGTTTCGATACTGTTCTTGAGCAGTTCAAAAGTTTCTTGTTTGGGATTTTGCGCTATTGGTCGTTACACGTGATTTATTATCATAATGTTGCTATCCGTAACTCCCCTCTTGGCGCTCATCGCCTACACAGCAGCTCTCCCTCAGCCAATGCCCACAGCACCAGAATCTCATCCTCACTTCCGCCGTCTATCAGATTTCTCTGCTTCAAAACTCAAGTCCCGCACTACACAGACCGAATATGTTGCGTACGCAGTTGCTGGCATTAACCAGCTGCAAACTTGGTACAGCGCTGCGACAGGATTATGGGGCAATGCTTGGTGGAATTCTGCAAATGCTCTCACCATGCTTGCCGATTTCCAAGAACATTTTCCCGAACAAGTCACACCGACTACGAATTTGGTATTCCCATCGACCTTGGCTAAGGCACCGAGCATGTTTCCCAATTTCATCAATGGGTTTTACGATGATGAGCTATGGTGGGCATTAGCATGGATCAAAGTCTGGGACGTGACCAACGAGCCGACATACTTAACGACTGCTGCAAATCTGTTCGCGGATGCCCATCAAGTTTACGGAACGAGCAAGTGTGGCGGCATGTGGTAATTATTCCCCTAAACTCGAAGAAAAACAAGGACTGACAAAAGACCCAGGTGGGACCGCGCCCAAACATACGTCAACGCCGTCGCCAACGAACTCTACATCACCACTGCCGTCAAGCTCGCTAACCGCCTCCCCACCAACCCCTACGGCATAAACTATCTCTCCGAGGCCATCAAAGCCCACGACTGGTTTCTCGCCTCAGGAATGATCAACAGCAAAAATCTCATCAACGACGGTTTGGATATGACGACTTGCCTGAATAACGGCATTGTGCCGTTCTCTTACAACCAGGGCATCATCCTTTCTGGTCTCGTGGAACTCACCTGGGCCACGGGACAGGCTTCCTACAACGAGCTCGCCAACACTTTAGCACTGTCCAGTATCCCAGCAATGACAGTCAACGGCATCCTGCATGAACCTTGCGAGCCCAATTGCTCAGCCGACGAACAGCAATTCAAAGGCGTCCTAGGCCGCAATATCCAATTCCTAGTCAACAGAGCGAATGTCTTGCCCGATAGTACGAGAGCGACATATATCAGCTTTTTACAGACGAATGCAGATGCTATCTGGGCGGATGATCAGATGAATAATCAGCTGGGACTGGTGTGGAGTGGGCCAAAAGGGGAGACGGTTAGTGTGCAAACACAGAGTAGTGCCCTGGATGCAATTGTGGGAGCGGCTTCCGTTACGTGAAAGGGCAAAGGAAGAGAGGGGATGGACGTGAGAGAAGATATGATACCCTGGGTCTGGAGTAATTTCTTAATGTATTTTTGGTGTTTGGGGAGAGAGATGGTGAACTGGTTCCCGTCAAAGGGAGGGGATGGATTTCGTGTAAGTAAATATGAGAGATGGCGATAGACTGGTCATCGTGAAGAAAGGGAGATACCATAGACACCTTGATAGAAGCTACGAATTTATGACAATATATCAAAAGAAACCTAGACTTAACTCGCGTGGCGTAAGAGCACGGTCATCATGGCTAAGCCCTTTCTAATTTACACCATAGCCATCACCTGCTCCCAAAACAACTTCCACCACTCCCCGAATTCAAAACAAACCTTTGCAAAAATGGAGTAAGAGGTAGTTAACTACCTCGCACATAGCTGCGGCTTTTGCGGACGGATATTTTCTATTAGCCGTGTGACCATGGTAACTTAGCAGAGATACTTACAATGCACTGCCTCTCGTTATCTCTGATTTCTATATAATATCCATTATTATATAATTCCGTATACTTTATATTACTACCGAGTTTTATTTTTAAATACCTTTAGTAAATAGCATAGTAAAGTATATGATTAAAACGGTTGTATTATCTATGCCTTGAAATACTGGAAGTATTACTCAAGTAATAATAATACTGGAAACACTGCAGTCGAATGCCCAAATATAAATAGTCTTGGTATCTAAGCGCGGTCAAATAGCTTGAAGTTTACGCCTCGATCTGTGATGGGTTGCTCGGTACAGTTTCCGCGTGTCGAGGATGGAAATTCCCACTTCTCTGGTCTTTTCCTTGCGGTAATGGGATCTTCCTTCAACATTAAGAGCGATAAAGATTATGTGAGTGCGATCTTCAGTCAGGGGCAAAAGTCAAAGTTGTTGCTGGATAAATATGAGGGCTTTGTTTTGGGGCATGGGTTCGGACTAACGCGTAAAAATTTCCTATGTGCTGTCTTTTTTGAAATCGCAGTCCAATTTGAGTATTTATCTTGGTTTGATTATTAGCCTGTCGGGATTATCTACCCGGGCTTGGATATTTCTGTTGACCCGGATAAGCTGGTAATTAAACCTGGATGAATACTCAAGACTCGTTTGAAAATCCGGAATGTATGGAGATTGAGTCTTCCGATGAACAAGGTGAATCGGGAACCACTAGCGCTACAACAACATCACAATTTTCTGAAGTTGCCTAAATTTCTAGGACCTAATGATTGAAAAGGGTGCTTTTGTCCCCGGTTCAAAACAAAATATAGAACTATGACTACATTGTCACTTTTGAGCAACCTCACTTTTCAATCTCCCTCCTTACCTGTCCATACGACCCCCGCTTAGACATCATCCGCGGCGCGTATTTTCATCTGCACTCCCACTGGGACTCGAACTGTATTCTTACAGTTCCTTCTCTTGAAATTCATGAGTTCTCAATTCTGCTCGTTTTCTTGCCTCACGATACCCCACGTGCCCCGCATACTCTCCAGGTGGAGAGATCATCAACTACGTCTCCCAACTCGATACGTAATCAATCAGCATATCCATCGAAGTTTCCAGGATATTCAATTGTTTGTCATTGTTCCATTCTGAGATTGAAGTGCGAAGGTCGCTCAGAGCTTGTAGTGTGGAAGAATCCGAGATATACGTCAGTGGAGAAAATAGCGTGGAGCCTCCTCCAACCGACAAGATATGAATCGCTGGTTCCTCTCCCAGCTCACTATTGTCATGTGCACCAACTGTATAGGTAAGAGGTTTTGGAATTTCTTCAGGGACAAGGCTGTCACTCCCACTCTCGCCACCCTGATCGATCGAGGGTAATATATCCGCCTCCATAACCATTTCAACACCGGGGGTCGCTTCCATCACTGGTAACGAAGTGAGCTTGATTGGTTCTTCCTCCCAATTGATATTGCCGATCGTTTGCGTAGGAGTCTCTTTCAGCTTGTTTACTTCTCTTTGGGCTATGCGTCCAAATTCTTCCAGCTCCAAAATGATATTCGTACTGTGCAGAGAACACCAGCGAAAATTCCGGAAAATTACGTCGTTGCACGCAACCTGGTATGATCGCAGTAACGCATCCAAACCATCCAGAGCCGTTGAATGATCAAATTTGCTTCTGCCATCAGTGCCACTGGCTAATATGGTATGATTAGTCATATCGGAGCCTACCTGTTGTGGCTCGTCAAGATCTTTTTCATCCATGTCTTGTTCTCGCTCTGCTTCCCTGCTCATTTCCTGCATCTTTCTACGCATTTTGACCTTCATCAGAGTGTCCATGCTTTGACTTAAATTTTTCTCTAGAATTTCAACGGGTAGCAGCACGGTATTTCTGTAATCTCGTGGTCGTAGAAAATGATAGTGATCTTCTGAACGAGCGATTTCGTATGAATTTACGACACGAAACTTAGGCTGAAGATCTATGATTTGACTCAACACTTTAAGTTGTATCGTCAAGCTTTGGACCGAAGTGCTGAGTATCTCGAGGGCTTGCGCGAGAATGGGGTCAGGTTTGGTGGCTGGTATTGCAGGCACGAAAGAGGGCGATTTTTGCTGAAGTTCCTTATTAAGTTGTTCTCGGCGTGCGTTGTCTGGAAGCAGGCTAGGTCCGGAAGCCTTTTCCTTCTCTTCCATTTCATCCCTTCCCACTTCCAGCCTTACAATCGTCTTTACTTCTTGCTCTTCAGGATCGACTTGAGCGGCCTTGGCCACAGGGCCTTCAATCTCAGTCTCCATCTCATTAACCAATGGTAACATCGGCGGACATACGGCGGCTTCCTCGTCGTCGCTTTCAATTTCCTGAATCAGCACTAGCGGCTGCGATCTGGCAGCTTCTTCCTGATGAGGAGTGTTGCCGCCTGTCCCAGCGAGACTTTCCCTTAGTCTTCTTGCTTCCTCTCTCAGGCGTCGCTGCAACTCGTCCTGGGCCAACCTTCCGATCTCCTCCAGCTTTGTCGAGATAATAGCAATCTCTACGTGGCATTCACCATCCTGGGAATACTTGAGGGCAGTTGCCTCACATTCAGCCGTGCATGATTCTAGTGCTTCGTCCAAACTGTTGAAGACATTTTTGGAAACAAACCTGCTGCTTCTCACTGGTACGACTGCTGGGCCGTTGTTTTTAAAAACATCGTATTTGGAGTAGCTTGTTGAAGATCTGAGAACTATATCCCAGGGACTGAGTGGTGGGGTCTGAGACTCATGCTGTGACTTTCCGATGGAGTTGATCTCATTTTTAGCCTCTGACCCTGCCTCTGCATTCATCTCTTCCAATCGAACTGCCACTCCTGCGTTGAGTAACGAAGTGCGGCTGGATCTCATCGGTTTTAAGAGATCTTTGAACCCTATTTGGATCTCACTGTCATACCCGTCGATAACCGTTGATTTTATTTTGGATCCTGGATGGGTAAGGCCTACCTGGGCATCTTCAGTATCGCTGAGGCCGGCGAGTTCGGTTTGCCGAAGGCTAATATTTTGACCTATTTCCTTGAGTCGTTTGTGCAATTCAGGAACTGAGATGCGGAGGGCTTCGAGAACTCGCGAAGGGGAGCCATCTGTTGTAGAGATAACCTTTAGCAGGCTAACAGCATCTCTCGCAGCACCGCCGCCATGCTCCCAACCTTCTTCAAAACTGGCTTCAGTGCTCAACAGCCGCTTGCGATCCTGATCTGCCTTCGTTTCTTGACCTTTGGCTAACTCCTGTATTGTTTCAAGTCGCCTCTTACTTTCAGGGATAGAGCTCATAATTCGGTCGGTTTCTTGATCAATCAACCCGTGCTTGTCCCCTTGTATATCGTCAAGTAACCGAACATATTCCTCAGGGACCAATCCTCTTTCTTCAGTCCTCGGGTCTTCAGCCATTAGCCAGCCATTTCCATTTCCATTTCCATGGGAAACCAGAAGTACTTGACCTTCTGCCAAAGGTAATTCGTTCTTGTGTTCCCTTTCAAAGTCGAACAAAGCAACAGCTTTCCCTTGCGTTTCTTTGTCACGAGAAGCAATCACCCTAGCATAGGCCTCTGAGTGTGGAGAAGCGTCGTGCCGGCTGGATGATCTGTTCCTTTCTTCGGCATGCACTGAAATAGCACGAAGCCGGGCCAGCTCTGCTGGTAGTATTCTTTCAATATTCTGGAACTTCCATCTCAGAGTTTCAATCACCCAAGAAGGTCCTCCGTCTATAGAAAACGGATAGAACCGGGCGGGGCTGCAGTCTACCCAGCAAGATTCCAACCGGCCAATTAGTTCAGTGATTTGTTGACTGGACGCTGCGGGATAGTGTTCTTGGTAAGGGCCTTGCTTGCCATCACGGCTCTTTTGCACCCTTCCATCTCTATGTTCCATAAGTGCTTTCTGAATATCGATTCGGCTCTCACAAATGCTTTCAGCTATCTGAACAAGGATCTCTCGTACCTTCTTTTCCTGGTTGATATCCAATGAGGATCTGTATTCGTGATGGACAGTTTCATAATACGGATCCGTTTTGGGACTTGAAGAATACTCTATGGAAGGCCGCGGATGCCTCAAACTCGTAGCTGGGGACCGGTAATCACTAGAGTGCTCCTCTAAATCCTGCGCTTGTTTTGAACTCGCAACTTGGGATTGATAGACATCGACTTGCTTTTCAAGATCTTCGAGTCTGAGGTTCCAATTGCGAATCGAGCCAGACAGTAATTCAAGAGACCTGAGGATAGATAACGGAGCATCATCGACAATAATTTGTACCGATCGACCGCTGGCTGCCCTTGGTTCATCAGGAACGGAGATCCTGCTAGCGTCAATGGGGAAACAACTATGCTGAAAACCAAAACGTACCTTTCAGATTGTATGATAGCATCAGGTACATGATTGTCGTTACTTTCCAATAACTGTCTCCGCGCAACATTTTCTTCCTCTTTTACCATCTTGTAGGGACTGATTTCAGAACTGTATGCAGACTTCAAAGGCACTTCCTCCGCATTGACACTCGATTTCTTGTCAATAACATTGTCCAGTATTGCTCGCTCTCTTCCCTTCTCATCTTCTCGAAGAATCCTTGGCAACTCCTCTTGAATAAAAGCCTGGATCTCTTCAAACACAGCATTTATTTTGAGGATTCCTATCCCTTTTCGGGGAAGTTTGCCTCGAAGATGTAATGATAAAATTTTCATACACCAATTCAGCTTTTCCGTCAACGTCTGTGAGGGAGCAAGCGCAAAGCCATCCTCAACGGAGGTGAAGTGCTCAAAACCCCGCCTTACGACCATATTCGCCAATTGACCCTGTTCAAGAAAGCCTTTACACTCATAAATTCCTTTCTCAATCTCAGTGAGAATAGCTTCATAATCTTTCCCATAGTAAATAACAGCCCTTGTGGGCAGCTGGTATTTCGCAAGGACACTTGCTGGCTGATTGAGGGAAGTAGACAAGGGCGGGTTGTCATCATCGCTCAAGCAAGACGCCAGGTACTCGAGTCGATTGATCCACCCAGGAAGAGAAGTAAGCAGAAGCTCAAGAGCTCGCGATGGGGTAACCAGACCCATCGTTCTATGAGGGAGCGAGATATCTTTGTTTTCGGAGACTTCGACCACCTCATTTTGAAGCTCACTGGAAATTGTTTCCCCGAATGAGGAATAAACTTTCAGAGGCTGAGCTATTGTAGGATGTAGAGAGAGGATATTCGAGGATGTAATTGGGCCAAGGCACATGACAGCCGAATCTCGAGGGACGTATATCGACAGAGCTATTGGCAACGATACGATTAGAAGGGAAGAGAAGCTGTCAAACCCAGCCTCGACCTTAACTTCCTCAACAAGTGCTGGGATTGATTTAAACCATTCTTTGAAGAGATCCTCGGAGAGCTCTCCGATCCGAAAATTGTCCCTCAGTCGAACGGCAAAGGCCAGTCTAGGAACCTTGGCATTACTTGACCTGATGTCGTATTCCGGTGGGGGGGTAGAGAGAATTTCGTTACTGATTGGAGCAGATGTTGTCGGCCTTTGGTTTGATCCATCATTTCTCTCTGAGCAATGCGCCTCAACAGATCGCAACGCTCGACTCTCAGACAGAGTATGCTGAACAGCCAGTTGTATACTGTGGGGGAAATGGACCTCCTGCGTTAACGTAAGATGTATTGGCGGCGGATGGCGCTCTCTCCCACTCATTTCCTCTGGCATCCGGCTTTGTATCCTCCGGTAGATATTACTGTAAAGCTCACCAACAGAAAAGCTTGGCCTTCTGCTCAGCTGCTCCAGTTCGATCACCAGCGCATTGGTGAAAGAGTATGGACCAACTCCATTGGCAATGGCGTTATAAGCGCAAGCGGAGATGAGTTCGCTGACACCGTTCCCCTCTCCGGTGTTCGCTGTTCCAGATGCACAGCAATCCAGCAATATCAACACGTCGCTTTGCGCCTGCTCCAAGAGTACCTGAATTGAACTCCAAATCAAACTTGGCACTCCAGCCTTCTCTCTGTTCCTCCAACTCGTCCAAGCCAAAGTCCTATTCTTCGTCAATCGCCCGTGCCCCGCATAGTACAGGATCTTGAGACACTCCTTGTCGTTGTCCCTCGGTCTCACAAAGCCCCCCATTTTCACATTCAGCTCGAAATGACTGTCCTTGTCAGGAATCTTCCATATCTCGACCTCAAACCCGTACAGTTTGGTGAAGACGTCATAGAGCCGGTTCATCTCAATTGATACTGGAAGCTGTGGATCTTCATCCTCCCAACTCAGCATCAGGACTGACGTCTTGGTGTATCGTGATTTTCCATTTGGGAAGACTGCTTTGGCGGCGGCCTGGAGCCCTTCGCCAAATTGTCTGAGCGCAATATGGGATATCTGAAAGTCGAGGGACTGGAGGCTGGGAGGGGGCGAGGGAGTGGTGTTCCGGCTAGAGATGTACTGGTCCAGATCCCCATCAGTGGAACTGGACTGCTCCAGAGTCAAACTGAGCTCTTGCTCACCGCTCATTGGGTGTTATAGGTGACCTTATTCATTGGGCCTATGCTACAAAGTAAATAGGTTTCTATCATGGAAGGTTCAGTAAATTTCCAAGAGTTAATGAGAAGTGAGGCTGTGTTTTTGAGGTTGTGATCAAACATGCTGCAGCTGCCTAATCCCAACTGCACGTCTGATAAGCGAGTTCTGATGTTGAATGTTTGCTCCCCAAGTTACCATGTAATGATCGATAAACTGAATTTAAAACAAAAATTGCATAATTAAATGATCATTTCTTTTCCCTTGACGAGTTAATGTGAGCTGTACAGCTGAATTTCTTTTAACCTGTTTGAATACCATAGCGCATTGTGCTTGGGCTGTATCAATCGCCTTGATTTGGAAACCAAAATATAAAGGAACAAGTAAAAGCATTAGAGATTTCCGAAATAACTCAATTTTCTCACTCTCATTACTATAAGCCCAGTAAATTGCACCGACAAATAGTTCCTCCTCTACCAGCTCAAAGCGATAGACCTACAAATCACCCCATCCATTCCGTGCCCTTGTGTACCACATCAGTACCGTCTCCCGGCATCCAGCCGTTGGACTTTCGCCAATGCTAAAGAATATCGATGTCCAAAACCTCCATCAAACGTTCATAACTGTCCTGTGAGAGTGCTCGATTAGCGCTATTGCCGTTCTCATAGTATTTGACGAGTCGGTTATATTCGACGCGATAGACATGATTAGTGTTAACGTATCCCTGCTTCTCGAAGGCCTTATGGTCTACGAGTTCCAAAGGCATCGGCAAGTTCTTGTCCCTGCAATTCGAAAATATCAACGGAAGCTTGGCATTGTCTCCGTGGAAAGGAAGTACGCGTCGTGCCTTTGGTAGGGAATCTTCCCAGTCCTGAGCCCAGCTTTGCAGGGAGTACGGGTGCTTCGTAAAAGAGGTCATCTATGCCAGCTCTCGTTAGATTCTTTTCATTATGTAGGTCAGTTCGAGTAGAGATTGGCTTACCATAGCAATCTTGCGATATTCGCCGTCATGGCTCAGAATCACAACGGGGTGACCAAGCCCCCTCCAGTCAAGGTAGGAGGAGCATCCAAGTTTGCAGCACATAATGCCAGTAGGTTCCCGGTTACCAGAGTGTGACTTTTTGGGGAGGAAAGCAATGGCTCTGACAGGATATATGTTGAAAGCATTTTGTGACGAAGTGAACATTGTGGAAGGAGACGAGTACGGGGCTAATTGATAGTTGAATGAATTATCGGGAAAAGGGCGGCCTGCGCTGTCAATGAGGAAAGATGCAGATGAATTGAATACTGAAAATAAGGAGCTGCTAAGTCCCTATATATATCTCTCTCTCATTATATCGTCCTCCACCGAGGCTTCGAGACCGACCTTTAATCTGGGAGAAAACAATCATCGTGTCCGTTTCAGTTGGACTCACGTCACTTGGTGAAGCAACGATCAATTGTTCTCGCCACAATTTAGACTCATCAATTTTCAATCTAGATAACTCTTTGTATGTATAGCATTGAGACATGACGATATGCCTGAGCACCGAGAGGCTTGAGGTTACCGGGATGGCCATTGCTTCCTTAAATCCTTTGTCTGTAGCGGCTTCACTATTTTCGGACCAACGAGCTTTAAGTGTGCGAGGAAGCTTCTACAGAATCAGACTTTGTAACTGATCGTCTCTGACTGGAACATCTTGCAGGAGATAATGAATAACGAAAACGTCGAAAACTGTATATTTATCAGGAAGAACACCCAATTTTACAAACTCATTTCATTTCTTACGGAAGGCTTCTATCACATTCTCAGCATGACTTCTTGGATTCAAAATAATCTTTCAAACTCCAACCAGGCTGCCCAGAGTAGGCTGAATACAATTTTATGGCTGGTGAGGATGTTGGAAGCCCGGAAGAGCAAGACCCTTGATCGCAGGCTGTTGCTCAGCGGCCTGCAGCAACTATTACCAGATAGCAATCACTCTCAGTAGAACAGAATACCTATTTGGATACCCCACACTCGTCGTAGGTGTCGAGTGAAGAAAGAACGACGAGCCGCTCTGCACGATTCTCATAGTAAGTGACTGCCAGCCCTCCTCGAACTCCACTCTAACTCTATCACCCCAGGTCTCCAGCTTCAACGGAATGCCCCTCGATCATGGCTCGTCCCTCACAATACATATCCACTCTTTCCAGGATCTCGGCCTCTCTTTCACGATCCCCCTATCCCCAGCGTCCGAATTCGAAACTCTGGTTGCTCCGCGTTAACTCTATTTCCGCACCCTCAATCAACACATCTGCATTCAGTCTTACCTACAGAGAGACCACTTGTATCGCGTACCAGCCTCCTATCTCCAAAGATATACCAGAGCCGGCGGTTTGAGAAATTTGTAATTTACGAACTGGAATTTCACGAGACTTTGAACATGATTGGTTGCTAGACAGATGATTGTAGTGCGGGTGGTTCTTTAGACGTTTGCAGGTAGGTTTCAGCCACTGTTTGTGTAAGAAAAATTTTCGGGATTTAGATAGTTAGATATTGCATGCCACTAGTACGAAAGTTGGAAAGGTATTTTGCCAATAGAATCTACGATTGACTTGGTGAAAATATTTCTGTCCTTTTTTCACAGTGCACTTGCCAGGTTACCAGGCGAAAATGAATGCGAACGCGCAATTACTAATTTACTATTTTACAGCATCGTATCCAAGATGCCCAAGTTAAGGCGCCGGTGAAAACCTTGAACTGCTATGCGCCAGCTCCAGAGCTCCTAGCTATCCGAACACCAGCCAGCTATCCCGTAATCCCAACAATAAAAGCCAAATACAACAGAGCCCAGCCAAAATATCAGGAATTGAAAGGTAAAAACAAGAATGGGCGCGAAATAAATCACTAATCAAACACCAGGAGTCCAATAAGGTGGCCATGGTACCCCACGAGCAGCCTCCTCCCCAACAGGATTAATCATGAATCCATCTCGATTCCACGCCGCCTGGTCACCCGACACACCCGAGTCCAAAATATTCGTGATATTCATATTCTGATTTATGCCTGTGTAGTCGTGCATATTCTGTGGATTGAGAGGCATCCCCTCGAAAGAGCCGACGAAAGGGGTCCAGAAGTAATTTTGCGGCCGGTTTTGGATGCTATTTGGTGAACTACCGTTTGGAGGAATATAGTTGGGAGCCAGTTGGAGAACTTCGGGGGCGGAAGGTCTACAATCGACCTCGATTCGGGGTTGCTTCGGGGTGGTGTGGGTATTGCTGTTGGGAAGAGGCGGTGGTCGCATGGCGGTAAATAGACTGGAAGTTCCGAGGTCCATATCTCCAAGGGCTTGCTGGACCTTGGGAGGTAAGGGAATATTCATGAACCATTTCTGAATGAGATCCTCCAACACCTTCAAGTAGCGGAGGAGGATCTTGGCAAATATTCTCATGTCGTTCAGCCCGCGGATGGCCTCAGCTGCGTAGATCTCGGTCTCGTCGCTGACGATTCGTAGGGGCGTTAAATCAGACAAGTTGGTTAGGTGGATGATGGCGGCGGACATCAAGCATTGAGAATTAATGAAGAAGCCTTTCTTGAGGCCGTATGTTTTCGATTGGATCCGGATCAAATGCGATATCTTGTCTGCATTTTCAGCACATATCTGTCGTGGCGCCTTGGATGTTTGAACAAGTTTGACCTTCATAAAAGGTCGATAGAGGCTGATGATACAGCCGTGGTAGAATACACTGAGAAAATATTAGCAGTGTCCTGCAGAACGAAATTGAGAAATTCCTACTGAAGAGTGAGGACCTGAGGAATAGTAGGTCCACGTCTTCGAATGGCCAAACATTCTGGTAGGTTTCTGTGCCATGTCTCAAGCTTCTCATGGTACAGAAGCAGCTTTCGACTGGTGATCCTGTCCCTTGGAGCATAAAACCAATACGTTATTTCATTGATGATCTCACAAAGTTGACTCAGCTGGAGAAGAAGGCTGTACTTGTAACTTGGCTGTTCGAGCTCAGTTGATCTTGCACTAGAAATCGGAAGTCCGTGGGGTTTCCAGGGTGTATGGTCGAGGTTTGGTACGACGGTTAGCGGTTCAAGCTGAATTGCTTCACGAGGAAGAGATGAGAGCTTTCCCACACAAATGGCCCAACAACCATCCAAAACATAGCACCCCCAGAACGTGATCCTACGAGCTTCAATATCGGATGATGTGAGTTGGATGCTTGGATGAGAAACGGATGAGGTATGGAGCCCCAGCTCAACGGCCATACTTATCATTTGTGCAGCATATCTTCTGCCACTAGAATCGTGATTGTTCAGAGCTTGGTGTATGGAAATGACACCCAATGACTGTACAATAGTGAGCGATGCTTGATCAGTGTCCTCCTGTAGAAGGCGCTGACATTCCGCAAAGAAATGAGTACCGGTAGTCGAAAGGTCGTTGGGATCTGCTCGTGCTTCACGCCGGTCCGAGTAGTGGCAGCCGACTGCAAGGACCGCGTTGACAAGTAGAGGCGTACAATACCTAGATCCCCTGTCATTCAACCCATGGAAGAAGTTTTCTTCCGAGAATAGAAGATACCAAGGATGTGACCAGGTGAAATATAAGTCGAACAAGTGATTAATAAAATCAATGTTATCTGTCACAGTCGTCCACGAGCCGACCTGGTCAACGCCTATAGCGCGATCGTCTTGTATGGCTTGGTGAAAGCCGAGATAGGAAGTGTGGCCAAAATGGCGACTTTCTGAGGCTTTGCTGATGGTTGTCTTTCCATCAAACTCTGAGACGAGCTCTCCAGTAATTGCCTCGTGGGTTTCTGTAGCTGGTTGGGATTTCCGAAGGCTCAACAATCGCACACGTTCCGCAAGGTCGTCGTAACTCTGATCTGGATTATTTCGAATCAATTGAGTGATATCATCCACGTCTGTTTCTGACCCTCTCTTGATGGCTTCAATGACTGATCCGAGTTTCACCTTCTCGTCCTTCAATTCAGCAATGTTCCGTTTCAACGCGCCTTTTCTTCTGTGGTCAGCATCAAGATCATAAGTGCATTCTGAGTTGTAAATAGTTTTGCAAGCGTTGCAAATTGGCCGAACTCCATCGCACTACAGTCGAGTCAGTAGTGCTCTTTCCAAGAATTCATCTCGACCCGTGATCTGAGACCATGCAGCTAGGGTATCTGGAGATCTCTATGCAGGCGTGGCTTGTTGGAGTGTAACAAGAATTCCAAGGGGAACAACCTTTGATTTCCGTTTCCGACACGCCAAGCAGGCGCTTGATATACAACGTCTCTTGGATGAAGGTTCTCCTACTCCTCGGATGGCCTCGAGGCCTGGGGATGACGACTCAGACCCATTGGCTTCGACCTTGGGCAGAATCTGGCGCGGATGCAGCCCCTTGGATCCCATCTTCAAGTTTCAACTCTGCTCCCCTAAGCCCAATCACATGTCACCTCACAGTGATCCCAGTCCCGTTACTTCGTCCCGATGCGCTGGTGTTGGCCAGCGTTGCGCAGGTACCCGTGATCGCGGAGACGAGGTTGCAGGTACCGTCGTACCGCCAAGAAAAGTCCTTCGTGGCTTGAGACACGATGTACAGTAGAAGTACGGAAGTACGTCTCAGTTGATGTTGCACGAGATGTGTTTGTTGGATGTGAGGTTGAGCATGAGAGAAGGCAAGACGTTAATGAAGTTCGCAACATCCCGATGGCTTCAAGCCAGAGGTTTACTTTGAGCTTAGTAAGGTCCCATATATTACCCGAAATAGTTTGGGCGTTGTTCTGGACCAGCTGGCTAGCGGCCGGCTTTTGCTTTGGAGTTGACTTCGAGTCACGTGACGACGAGGTTCGTGCTCGAATTCTGGTAGAGGCGAGGGGCAATGAAGGGTCAACGACTCAACGGTCAACTAATGCACAACCTTCCAATGTCGCCACAGACAGAGGCCCAGACACTCGCAACACACAGTGGAGGCTGTAAGCTCTTTTAAGACTCTAACAAGAGTTACAAGAGTTGGTTTCTCTTTCGACCGAAGAGATTCAGCTCAGCGGTGACTATCCCGCAACACGCCAGACAAATGAGACAAACTTGAAAATAAAAAATACGGACTTCATATTTCTAATTTCAACCTTCTAAACACAATTTCTGAGCAGAGGATTCTTGCGAACGTGGAAGCTCTCGTCCAAACGGCCAATGCATGAAGCAGGCTGCCAAAGACGTCGCATCCTTGATGATGTGTTCAGATTGCAAGACAGCCAATTATTGCTCTTGCGAATGCCAGAATCGAAATTTAAGGAGCACAAGCAACTCTGTAGGGCCGATAAGATGGCCATCTACCAAATTTATGGCTTCCGGGACAACCATAGCGAAGAAACTTGCGAATGATACGGGACTTACTCTACGTTGGCAACTTCCAGGCTTAGCGCAAGCAAGCGAAACACAATCTTCCTTCTCTTCTTTGACTCTACTCATGAATACCATCTCAATTGTAGCTGGCTAACTCTTATAACTCCAGTTAGCCAATGCGCTGCCTCGTTCTGACTGGAGAAGACACACTCGAGAATTTCTGCATCCTCTTTGGGCCCCGCACCCAAGTCAAGGATATTCACCACAAACAACACATCGAGTTCCTGCCTTAAACTCCTCCCAGGTTACCAGCTGCTATGGCGCCCAGTTACTATCAGGAGCCCGGGCACCCCCGTTTCCGGGATGCACAACCGCCATCTGATGCGGAGAACAGGGTGATTTCGAGAGGTTGGAGATATGCAAGAGGTGTTCTTCAATTAATAATAATCACGCTCAAGACGAATTGGTAGCTTTGAGTGACAGGTTCCATAGATTGGAGACTGGCACAATCTTACTCTGGAGGCATTTTGGGGAGAGGGGAGTAAAACAAGGAAAATGAGAGAACAGATGCCTCCGGATGATTCAAGCAGTGGTAAATTGCCGCAGCGTCTATATACCCCGAACTATGCTTATCCTGCTACAGTATTTTTGACCTCCTGTGCCATTGAGATTATGCTCAATATTCCTCAACCACTCCCACAAACGAATCTCAGGAAATCATGTAGGTGGGATTTACGTGACGTAGGAGAAGGGACGTTGAGGTTAGGTTATTTTTTAGCCTATATGACTAAGCAACAACCCCCGCGATGGAAGACGGCATCCCCCTCGATATTCCAATGAAACTAAAGTATTGGGAAAATTCTTCATGGTAAGCTCTAGGATCCTTTGATTTAGGATCCTTGCTTGGCAGGACTGTGCCAAAATGCGGGCATAGTAGTAACATCATCGAAGTCTTTTCCTCTTATTCACAAGCTTCCAGACGATTTTTGTCAACGCATTTGAATTTCTCTAGAAATCTTATGTAAAACTCTGGTTTCATTCCTATTTGTCTCTATAATATAAGTCCCCGTGGTGTTGACGTTCCAAGATTTGTTCCAAATCTCTCGCATAGTCATTTTGCGGGAGTAAAGTTGCTGGTCCATTTGAGCTCTTATTTTCTTGTTCGTCGTGTTTCTTTGTTGGAAATAAGTGCATGGTTATCTCACCAGCGTTGTTGATCAAGACATCCAAATGTCCATACTTTTTCTCAACATGCTCAAAAGCGTTGGCAATCAAATCATCATCGTCGATATCAATTTTAATGGGCGTGATTGTGGTTTTGGATTCTTGAAATTCCGTTGAAGTTGCTTCGGCCGCTATGTTCCTTTTGTCGAGAGTGCGGCAAGTGAGGAGGACTGTGTAAGTGGTGGGGAATTGAAGGAGTAACTTGATGGTTTCATGGCCAAGTCCAATATTGGCGCCAGTGATGAGGACGATCGGATTGGGGGATGACACTTTGTTGTGTTCTGTTTTGCTTATGAAGTTGTGGAGTGAAGTTGTCGTCGGTTAAGTTGTGACTTGTAACAATGAGGAGTAAAAAGCAGAGACAAATGAAATTACGGACTTTTCCACTTACAGTCCTGACTGGACATACACAAGTGACAAATCCCGCTCCATTTCTCGTGAAGTTACGCTTGAAACCTGGCGATATGGACCAAAGATAGATAGGAAAGGCAATTTGGCGTAAATGGCTGTTGGGTGACGGAGTTGAAAGTTACCTTGTTTGCAATTCTGCCCGCCGATATATTTCCCGATTCGGGACAAGCAAAGGGTCTTGCTTACCTGCCACGATTAATCTTCCATCGGCGGCTAGAATATTGTGGATATGCCAAAGAGGTGTTTTCGGTGTTCTAGTTTGCTATTTTTTGGTTGTAAGATCAATAAAAGCGTTTCTCTTCGGTGTCCAGCCGGGGAGATCGAAGGGAGAATCCACGTGATGTGATATATTTATATAAAGACGGCGACTTACAACACCCAAACCGACCCTCACCTCACGGATTCCCCTTTGCACGCGCTTTGAACAGAAGCCATACTCTCCTCGTTCCTAATCATTTCGAATTTAAATCCTTTGCTCTCCCCTGCATATGCTCGGCCTGTTCGGTCCCTCTTGCCCACTCTTCTCTCTCCGAGTTAGTGTTTTGCTATTTAGTTTCTTCCCTCCTTAGCTTGAAATTCGCACTTCTCAGAGCATTCCACTTAACACTCCAAATTCGAATCTTTCAATATTTCCACCTGTATGAATCATCAAGTCTTCTCGAGTATTCCAAGTTTTTGAACACCAGAGGAGAGTTCCTTTCACAAGTCTCAATGTTTGAGTAATTAATTCTCACTAGAGAAGCAGAACAGAGTCAAATTGGAGTCGAGATCCGTAGTTCGGTGGGCGATTGTTCCGTAGTACCTGTCAGCTTACCCGCCTGGCTGGGTGGTGGTTCAATTATTCAGGGGTAAAAAGGCGGGCAACTCGCCTAATCTGGAAGACAAGTGATAGAACTAGCAGTAACACCGAGCTGGCAATTCCAACTCTAACAATAATTTTCTAGCCCAACCACTTACATGCTTCTCCCCCCCCCCTTCCTCGGCTCAATTGAGCCCAAAGAATTCCAAATGGGTTAACCAGAAAGGCGTGGACCTTTTTGCTATCCTAGCCTAAACCACCCACCATGTCCTTGTACATGGTTCTGGAGTGAATGGCCTCACTTCTACGCCGCATCTCTACTTCCATCCTGTCAGAATCGGTTGTTCCAGGCCTCCTTTTCGTTTGATATTGGGTCACTGCGCACAACGGCGCAGTCGCGAGCGTTGCATGCAAGCATGAATTGAACTTCGTGATATGTGCTTGCTTAGCACCGTTCGAGTGAACAAAACCAGCCTTCCACCCACAATGAGCACTTTCTCTCCAAGGCCAGCGCATCTCTCATCACTCATTCTGAGAGCCCCTGCTTCCTCAATTGACGTCTTTACGTCTAGTCACTCTTTTTGTATATTTCACTATTCTTTTAATCCTTAATTATGATCGCCTCGATTCTTTTCGGCGCTCTTGCCTGTGCCTCAACGGCTTCCGCGACTTACGGATATGTTTTGACGGACAACTATTCTGGTGCCAACTTTTTCGATGGCTTTGTTTTCAACTCCGTATGTTCTCCTAATTCCTGCGATGATGAAGCTCACTAACGTTCTTCAGTCGGTTGATGCAAATGGAGGTTTCGTCACCTACCTTGATGAAAGCTTAGCCATGGCGCACGGCCAGGCGTGGGGAGGGCCATTGGCTTACTACGACCCTATCACCGACTCCAGCTTTCTCAAAGTAGATTCAGCGCTGGAATATAACCCCAACATTTATCCTGGTGGCAGACCCAGTGTACGAATCGAGACAAGCAAACCCTACACTCATGGGCTCTTCATCGTGGATCTCGCACACATGCCCGACAGCTCTTGCGGTACATGGCCAGCCTTCTGGACGACGAATCTTGCACACTGGCCAAACATGGGAGAGATTGATATCATTGAGAACAATGGTGTTGCAACTTCAAACATGGAGACATTGCATACCTGGGAGTCTTGCGAAGTTGTGGGTAACATTTACGGAGACCAGCAAAGCAGCAATCAATACACGTTTAACTGCAGCAACGATGCACAATACAGCGACTTTGGATCTCAATATCAGGGCCAAGGGTGTTATGCCGAGAACCCAACCGCTACAACTTCATACGGCACAGGTTTCAATAAGAATGGCGGTGGGGTCTATGCTATGGAATGGACAAGCGATGTGATTCGGATTTGGAACTGGGGCCGCAATAACGGTGGCATCCCGTCTGACATTACGAAAGGCAACCCGGATCCAACGACCTGGGGAACTCCAGATTTCACCTCAGCTGGGGCTAAGTGTGACTTGGATAGGAATTTCAAAGACCATACCATAATCTTTGATACAACCTTTTGTGGAAGCTGGGCAGGACTTTCTTCAGAATGGGAGGGACCAAATGGTGCTGGGTGCTACAGTAAGGATGTTTATCCGACTTGTAACTCATATGTCGCCGCAAACCCTGGGGCGTATGTTGATACGTATTGGCAAATCAACAGTTTGAAAGTTTATTCAAACCAAACACTTCCCGTCACCAGCAGAACCACATCAACATCTACAACGACTTCAAAAATCTCCACGACTTCGAGTACAACCACAACCACTACAAGCTCAAGCAGCACTCGCTCAACTTCGTCATCCTCAACTTCAAGCGTTTCAAGCACAATTTCGAGTTCCTCCAGCCTGACAAGTAGCAGTACATCTTCCTCGCCCTCCTCCACGCTGTCTGTTTCAAGTACGAGCACCACATCCTCATCTTCATCGTCTTCTGTGCCCGCCACACTAAGTTCGTCAAGTTCTACGTCGTCAAGTTCTACGTCGTCAAGTTCTACGTCGTCAAGTTCTACGTCGTCAAGTT
>JAPZPB010000064.1:3244-121719 GCA_037952635.1 Bryoglossum gracile | reverse complement strand
GGTTCTATATAAGCTAGATAGTTTCCTTACTTAGATAAGAGCTTCGTGCTTAACTCAAATTGATTATCTTAACCTATAATCGGTAGCATTCGACAAAGCCTTAAAGCTACTCTTCTTATGCGTGATACTTATACCCACTACCTATACCAAACCAACCCGACGAAGTCGATTCGTTATACTAAGTTATATAGAAACGAAGTAGTTATATACTCTATTTCTAGTTAATAAATCGCATACTAAACTGCTTTGCTATAATAGTGCTTCTAAGGCCGGAATATATTAATATTAAGAGGCTAAAGTGCTTAAGTAATATAAGACAAATACTTAATAATAATAATATAATTATTAGCTAGATAGCTAATAAAAGCGTTATATATATAAGTAATATATCTATTAAGAAGTAAGAGGCTTTAAGGTTAATCTAGGCTAGCTTTACTATATTTAATAAAATGCTAGGCTTAGCTTATATAAATCTTATAATTTATATAGCTAGTTAGAAATATAGAAATAAATATTATCTTGTCTAAATTATTATAAATCTAGTCGTCTATTATCTAAGTTCCTAGGCAAATAATAAAAGCAGGAATAGCTATGCTACTAGCTTAAATATACTTAATAATAGTAAGTAATTTGCAATTCTTTAAACTTAGCATATATATCTCTTTTACTCTACTTAATATAATAATTTCCTCTTCTCGCGGGCATCTAATGCGAATTCCTATTTTGTTTATATTAAATATCTATTTTCCTTAATTAATCTTATATTCTTTAAGCACCTTCTTAAACTTAGTAGACTAGTTGCGAATATCTTACTCTATATAAGGCTAAATATATTCGCGTTTAATAAGTTTTGTTTTAATTATATAAAGCTTCGAATTTGCCTTTAGCTACTTAGAAAACTATAATTTAAATAGACTCTTAGCTTCTTCCCTCTTTTTCAAGTAGTAAATTGCTTTAAATACTATATCTCTCGTTGCTCTTAGCCCTATTTCCCATTGCTTATAGTAGTATTAAAAGATAGCATTCTCTTATATATCTGCTAATACCTTATTATTTCTATTATATATATTAAAGAACCCTCTTATATTTCGCCTTCTCTCCTTCGATTAAGTATATTTTATATAGATAGCTATTGCTTTATAGCTAAATATTCGTCTAGCAATTGCATATATCGCTCCTTGCTTATAAGCTAGTAGTTCTAGTCCTTTTTCTTTAATCTAGCGAATAGCTTTATCGATTTTAGTACTTTTAATTACGCGTGCTATTGGAATAGTAGTAGCCGTAGGTTTAGTTATTGCGATGAAAAATCAGAGTGAGTAGCTGTGGGGAGTGGTTGTCACGGTTTAAGAAGCATTTACTATTAAGTCTATATATATTTTTTAGTGGTACGCTAACGCATTGGCCTTCCTGGCTCGTCTAACTCACTTGCTTCCCTAACTCACTTGCTTCCACCGATAATGAGCGGAGCGAAATTATCGGATAAGCCGATTATTAAGGGGTAAATTAACCTTCACTTGCCCGCGATGACTAATATCACTGGGACTTTCCGGCTACCGAGTCACAGCATGCGCCCGTAAGGTACTACTTTCAAATTATCCTAAGTGCCTGAGGTAAAAGCCGGGATGTGTTAATCATCATGTGATAAAGTCCCGTGACTTGCACTAAGTCATGCCATAGAGGTCGAAAAGAGCCCACCGTATTCTGACTTGTGAGGCTGAATTACTACCACATAAGCTCCTTAACAAGACGGATCCAAAATCTGAACACTTGAAAGGGAGCAGAAACCGATTCCTGGGATAAATTCCGGTAGGGAAACTATAGCCGGGCACGCAGGAGGCCAAAATGGGTCTCACATTATGGTGCTCAGGATGCTTAGGCTCTGCTCAGGCTCTGCTCAGGCTTGCTCAGGCTCTGCTCTGGCATGCTCACCCTCAGCTCAGGTTAAAGCAGCAGTTGCTCACGCCCGCAGACTAAAACGGAACCAGCGAAAGGGAAAATTAATACTGAGTCTATGGGTATTTAACTCCTATATAGATTGGAGGTGGCCATGGCTTTTACCGTGTGGCTTCTGACTGTCGAAGAGTGTGCGCGGCCCCGGGTTGGGATACACGAAGACTTGTTGAGGATCCAGAGAGATTCAAATCCGGTTTTAGTAATGCTCTTAACATATTATTAAGAAATAGAGAACATGTTCAAAAGACAGAGTTCAAGCCAGAGTAAGTTGCGAGGTCAGGAAGGTCATGAAGTGAATCTCGTTTGAACAAGCGAGAGCCAGAGGTTTGTTGATACTTGAGCCCTCCTACGACGGGTACAGTTTTCTGGCATTGAAACATTGTCAACTCCTCTCGAGACTCTCAAACTATAAGGAAGATTGCGTTTCCAGAAACAAGGCAGTACGTAAATAGAGGTTAAGCCAAGGCTAAGACAAGAATAACCACTTGCTAACTACCATGCATATAACACCAGTTGATGAGATGTAGCCGTATGGGAAGCATAGGAGAAGTGCAAGTAATATTGGAGAGAAGGAATATTATATTTCAAAACATGCGCGCAGGCAATTGTCTGGTCTGGTCTGCTAGCCAAGCATGTCCTTGCCCCACCATGGCTGTGTAAGCATAACGAAACATGCGGGGATGAAACCACGACAACTCGGCGTAATGAAGTAAACGCTCTGGGAATATCCTATGAAGAGACCCAAAATGAAGCCTCTGATCTGATCTCATCGAATTGGCTTATCTTGATAATCACAGTCAGCCTCAAAGTGTTCTGCATCTCCAACATTGACTGGACCAAAATAAATGCCGTGCCGCTGCGAATAATAATACTACTGTATAGCATCAGCGGCAAGCAAGGGGCGCTGCGCTTCTGCAAGGAACGGCGGTGGCTGAAACCCCTTTTCCTTTTCGCTATTTTGGACTCACCCCTTGAACCACTAGAACCACTTCAACCCCGCTTGGGCCATTTGGTGATAATTGCACACCTCCAATCTTGAGGTCGCGGATGAGGTCGATTTGGTGCATTCCATCCCCAGACCCCCTTCTTCATCTTTGATCAACTCCATTGTGAACAACCAGTGCAATCCTGCACATTCCACTCTTTATCTCAACTCTCGGCGCTGTCGCGTTCGTTTGCAGTCTTTCATTCAACCCCATTTTCAATTCAATACCACGCTCTTTTTCGCCATGCGCTTCTTATCGCTCCTTGTAGGAGCTTCCACTCTCCTTGCTTCGGTCATGGCACAGACTTGGACGACCTGCAATCCCCTCAATACGACCTGTCCAAATGATCCTGCTTTGGGAATCAACCATACCTTTGTCTTCAATACCTCAAGTACTGTCCTCGACTCTTTCAACATCACCTCCGGATCACTCGTCTATGGCGACAATGGCACCCAATTCACCGTCGCAAAGGTGAAGGACTCTCCAACGATTCAATCGCAATTCTATATCTTCTTCGGCTCCGTCAGTGTGATCATGCAGGCAGCTACTGGCCAGGGAATCATCTCTTCCATTGTTCTCGAGTCTGATGATCTGGATGAGGTTGACTGGGAGTTCATGGGAGGAAATGACACACATGCAGAGACCAATTACTTCGGAAAGGGCAACACCACCTCCTTCGACCGTGCTATCTACTACCCAGTCTCTACCGATCCCCGCAAAAACTTCCACAATTATACCGTCGATTGGACTGCCGAGAAGCTGGAGTGGTACATTGATTCGGTCTTGGTCCGCACCCTGATGTACGCTGATGCGAATGAAGGACACAACTTCCCCCAGACGCCGATGACCGTCCGTCTTGGTATCTGGGCTGGTGGAGATAGCAGCAACTCGAACGGTACGATTGAATGGGCAGGCGGTCATACAGACTATGCAAATGGCCCTTATACCATGATCGTTCAGAGCGCCACTGTCAACGACTATTCTACTGGATCTGCCTACGAATGGACCGACCACACTGGATCCTGGAAAAGCATCAAGACTATCTCGTAAGTGTATCCTTTCAAGTTATGAAGATTAGTTGCTGACATGTATCCAGCGGAAACTCTACAGTCGCCCAAACCATTGCTGCTGCTAGCGTTGTTCACCTAACCGCCGCCCAGAAGTTCGCTGCTCTTCCCACCATCACCAAGACCGGAATCTACGCCGGCGCCGGTGCAGTAGGAGCCATTCTCTTCTCCGCCATGCTCTTCACCTGCATCCGTCAGCGTCGTAAAGGCAAACAAGAACGCGAAGCCTACAACGCCAAGGTCGAGAAGGATCGCGAGGATGCCTACAAAGACCAAATGGAACTCCGCGAGAAGGGTCTTGGAGGCTGGAACGACGCTGAGTACAAGTCTCAAGGCGATGATGCTCTTGGCGGATGGGGTGGTCAGATTGCCAGGAAAAGTCAAATCCCGGATATGCCTAAGTTGCCCACCAATGTCTCTGTCAATGAAGTGCCCTCGAGAAGCAACAGCCCTGGTATGGCAAGATCACTAAGTCCGCCCGCAAGGAACCAAACACCATCTCTAGTCAGCCCCGTCGCCCAGAGCCCCAGACAATGGAACGGCGGTAACACAGGTAGTCTGGTCTCCAATGCCGGAAACCCATACTCAGGTGGCTACGGCGGCAACTCCAACATCCCCCGCAGTCCCTCATTTCCCACAGTTCCAATACCAACGACGAGAGGATACCCAGGTGGATATACGAATGGCGGATACCAGAGATTCTAAGGAGGTGATGTCTGTATTTTCTTAATTTTTAG
This sequence comes from Bryoglossum gracile, assembly GCA_037952635.1. Lineage (NCBI taxonomy): Eukaryota > Fungi > Ascomycota > Leotiomycetes > Helotiales > Bryoglossaceae > Bryoglossum > Bryoglossum gracile. The sequence continues at coordinate 116,976 of JAPZPB010000064.1, read as the reverse complement.
GTCTAGGGTGCGGTTGGGATGCTACAGCTTGTGAAATCTTGCAAGGAGAAATGGGCGCTGGTTCCGTTTCATTTCTGCTCCATATCAGGATTGGAGTTAGCTTTCTATGAGCTGGAGAGGCTGAGAGGACCTGCTGTAGGTATATTCACGAATCAAATAAATCTTAAAAATCACTCCCTTGTTTCTTTCCAAGCGACTCTTCACATTATTCCGTCTTGTTTTCCAACTTTTCAAGGCAAGCTTTATTTCATGCCTCTTTTCCTAGTGGACTATTAAACAGCACCTGCCTGTCACCATCTTGTTTCACCTTGTATCTTTCCGGTCTTAACTTTACTATTTCTCCACGATACGCAGCATGGCGGGGTCGAGATCTGCTCGAGATCCATAACCCAATCGGGACATGGAAGCCGGAAGCTTCGACGAAAGCCACACGATAAGAAAATCCGAGCTGTAGTTCGAGGAATCAGAGAGGTGCGAGGTGCGCGCAAGCTCGCGTGGACCTGCATGTTGCGGTTTAGCGGCATGTAGAGAACTTGGTGATGGTTGGCGGGACGGCGGGATGAACAGTGGGGGAGGGGAGGGGGGAGCTGCTTGTTGGACAGCTATCTCGTTATATTTATGCACAGCACCTGCGTCTCTTTATAACAAGCTGGGTCCGCTTACTTGCGGTTATCGTCCCCTTTAAAGCAGGTAATATTTCAAGTATTTTCAGATTAACAATTCGGAGCTTTCAGCTCAAGGTCGAGCAAAGATGGGCAGACAAGAGATGGAATATTCCCCCGAGGAGCATAATACTGTGAATCGGTACAAACACCAAGGTAGGTATCTTCCCTTCCCACGCTCCCCTACCTTCTTCTCAATCCTCTCAATGCTGACTTCAAAACAGCCGTCTACTCCCTCCTCCAAATCCACACCATCATAAACACAACTCCTATTCTCCACGTATCCTTTAATCCTCCAGGTATCTTCCATCCTGCCTCTCCCAAATCCTTTACGAGAAAAAGTTGGTTGACAATAACCCAACAAAGGCTCACCCTACCCAATAACCCTCCCCCTAATCGGCCAACTCGGTTCCTTTTCCCGCCCATCAGCAAGTCTGCGCGAGCCACTAGATTTATATCTCCACGGCTACGTGACCTCACGGATCATGAATCTGTCCCAAACACCTCACGGCCTACCGCTTTGCGTGTGCGCTTCGAAGTTGGACGGATACGTGCTGACCCTGACGCCAAACTCGCACAACTACAACTACCGCTCGGCGATCCTGTTCGGGCATGCGCTCCCAGTCACGGACGTCGATGAGAAGCTCTGGGCTATGGAACTCATTACGAATTCTGTAGTGCCTGGTCGTTGGAACAATACGCGTCTGCCGCCCAACGCTGGCGAAATGTCCTCGACGCAAATCCTTAGAGTTACGATTGACTCTGCCAGCGCTAAAGTCCGTGAAGGGTGTCCGAATGATGAGAAATCCGATCTTGGAGACTTGGATGTGGTTGGGAGGGTGTGGACGGGTGTGCTGCCTGTGTGGGAGAAGATTGGAGAGCCGGTGCCGGGTCCGTATAATCAGGTTGAGGTGGTGCCGGGACATGTTACTGCTTATAAGGAGTTTGTGAATGGGGAGAATGAGGGGTATGCGGTTGCGGCGGCGAGTAAGCCAGCGCCACTTAAGAGGAAGGAGAAGGGGGAGGGAGAGGGGGAGGATTAGAGAATGTTGTGGGGATGAGAGCTATCGCTAGTAACCACGGGTTTGGTGTTTAGGGAGCATGATCTATTTTAGTTAAGTTTCTGGGTGATGAATATTACGGTAAAGCTAAACACTTGCCCTCTCGGGATAGCTTTGACTTTTTCTAGATTGAACGTCATGGAAGAGAACGTCCGACAACTCCAAATTAAGCCCAACCTTGGAGAGAAGAGCTAGGAAAGATTGTTTCATTCAAGATATCAGCCACCTACATTAACCAATCGTAAACTACAGATTATAAACTTAGAGAGTTTAGTGAAGATGAACAGGTGGCAAGTTCAACTATGAGAAAGCTTATAGAAGAGTCTCTTGCTGAGTTGCGTTCGGGGGAGGGGAGTTGGAATATGAGTTATACCGGTGCTCGGGACTAAAGACAATAAACAGTGGCTAGAACAAGCATGGTGAGGAAACAATAAGAATACAAAGAGACAGAGACAGAGACAGAAGTCAAATAGTTACTTAGAACTAGCAAGGAAATGAAAGGCGAGAATAGGAAAAATACAGAGACAGAAACCCCGACTAGTTGCACGGTTGAAAACATTCTCTCTCCCACCCGAGATATCTCGCACCCGCAAGTCTCTCGCTTCTCACCAGTCCAGTGAAACCCCAATAAGCCACTCACTCACTCACTCACTCGCTACTACCACTACCACCACCTAGTATTCCCGCCCAAGAAAAACAATCATTCCCTTCCCCCACATCCAGTCCACCATTCCCACAACCCCCAACTCCCAACCCCCAACTCTACCCTCTCCCCCTCCCCCAAAGTCCCAAGGCCATCCAACCAACCAAGCACTTTCAAAGCAAAATCCCCTCTCCAATCAACCAATTCGCGCCATCCCATCCCGAGAGGAATCACAAGTCCGATTCCACTTCTTCTTCTATCTATATCTAGCCTCTTTGTACCTCATTCGAACCTGACTCTAGCGGCTTTTACGTTGTCTTTTGCTGGTGTTTATTCTCGTGATTCTGATTAGAGATATGTATATATGTACAGTATCTGTTTTTTATCTGGTTATTTATCTATATCCCGAACTTTAGTTTAACTAGCTGGCTGAATGCTGGGTTCGGAATAAGTACGATTACTATACACGGAGATGTAAGATTACTGTACTGTACTGTACTGGTGAAGATGTTTCAGGATTTGCGTTGGAGTCGAAACGAAACGAAACGAAACGCGCGTCTTGGGTGAGTGGCCTGTGTGGTGGGTGGGCGCACTGGCGCGGGGCTGGCGCGATGCGTGGCTGGACAGGGGAGAGCGAGGCGAGGGGGAGGATGAGGGGTTATTTTCGGATGTTGGGTGGTGGGTGTTGGGGGGGATGAAGATGAGATGAGACGAGATGAGATGGGAAGGGATGGGATGGGATGAAATGGGATGGGATGAGATGGGAAGATGCAAGCTGGAAGAAGAGGTTACATATGGGATGAGAGAAGAGGAAGTTGTTAAGTATGTTAATTTTTTATTCTCCCCAAGTCCATCCGTCCTCCATCTATCTGTTAACCCCTTTCAGGATTCCCTATGGTGCTGTGAAGCCCATACATCCTCCCTAATATGTGCAAAGAAGCGAAGAATAAACAAGTGCGGTTTCCAAACGAGTGTAAGCGGAGTCGAGCTCCTATCAAAAGTAGTGTCCAAAAGCAAAGTTTCCCAATGGTATTCCCAAAGCGTCCAGTTCTCCTCCCATATGTGAGTCCGTTCTAATTGCCCGAGTTCCATACCAGTCTAGCGCCATGCCTGGTTTCCGTCATAAAATCATTGAACCTCGCAGCACGCAAGCGGCGCGAACGTCCACAATGTCCAACTATGTCCACCTCCTCAGAAGGAATGAGAGGAGAGGCGAGAAACGAAAATGGAGACATTTACTGCTCAATAAACTCCCGGCTCATCTTAGCAACGGCTCCGCGTCTGCGCTCAGAGCTGAGGTTGCCGAGGAGGCAGACGAGAGCAGAGTCGTGAGTGGCGAGGGTGGCAACGTCGTCCCACTTGTTGTATGCGTTTGCGCAGGGGAACTTCTCGCAGCCAGAGACGGGAGTGTTGCTGTGCAAAGGGAAGATCTGCTTGACGCCTACGGTATCATGAGGGTTGACAATGGCGGAAACATCGAAGTAAGTAGCGTCGGCATAGCCATTGAAGCGGAGCTCTCCCAGCATGCCCGGGACGTTCGGGGCGCCTTCAGAGACTGAATAGAAGTTGCCAATCCAGCCGTCGGAGAAGGTTTGGTTGGCGGTGGAGGAGCCGGGGATTACAAGGGGCTGGAGTATCTCGAGTCCTGCTTGGGGGGTGAAGTGGATGGTTCGGGTGGTGCCGTCTTGGTTGACGAAGTGGACAGAGTTTGCGGCGGCCATGGAGGCAAGGCCAGCGATGAGGAGGGTGGTAAATTGCATTTTGATGTTTGTGTGAGGATTTGTTGTGAGAGACTAAGTGATGTCTGTCAAGTTGGTCGATGTAGCAAATGGGTGCTTGATCGAGGCAGGAGATGCTTTTAAGGAGCGGTAACAGTGCTATTCTGTTCTGTTTTGGTGCTGTTCTGCTCTGGTGCTGTTCTGTTCTGTCTTGGGCGTCGTAGAGACAAGCTGTCGCGGACAGGTATGCTAGCTGAGTCTTACTTGAAGAAGTGTTGCTGAGCTGAGGGAGAGGACGATCACAGATCGATAGTTGTAAAATCAAAGGAGTGGTGGAACAGAGCGTTCGAAAGAGAGTGAGCCGAAATGATTGTGGTTGGGAAGGAAAAGAGAATGTTTTTGGGGGGGGGCCAACATTCTTGATATAAGATTCCTGCCCAGGGCAGCCCACGCTTGGGAGAGCGGTTCCTCGGGGCAAAAGAAGGCTGCGTGTCGCCATGCTATTGAATCGGTGGAGCCATGGGTCGTGGGTCGTGGGTCGTGGGTCGTGGTCCATGGACCGGGGAGGGGGGGAAGTGCTGTTGTCCAGAACACTCAGATCTTTCCCTTGCTGGACCTTGATTTGGTAACCACTTGACTACATATACAGTAGCGTGGAATACCCACTGTTCCATGGATCAGAGACTTTCACTGCGTCAAGGATACAGTACAGTACCGTGAGTACAGTATGGAAGGCGGATAATCAATGACTGCAGCTGGAAAGCCTTTGCCTTAGCGGAAGCCAGGCACAACGCACCAGGGAAGATATTTGTTGGATGTTCCACTTGGAACATAGTTTGGGAATGCGCTCGAGGCTTGATTGGGTAGAGAGCAAACTAAGACTGCAAGCCGGGTGCATCTACAGTACTGTAAGGGTGTATGGGGGGCACCGAGGACGTTGGTACCTGAAAATCCGCGCGAACACTTTCTTTTCGCATGGCTTGACGCCAACGGACCGCGATAGCCCCAGCCCAGATATAAGCCTGTGCCTAGGAGGTGTGCATCCACCACTTGTTGACCCTAAGTACTGTACAGTAATCACCTACTTTGAAGTAGTCGTACTTCCAAATAGTTGGGGCGGCATACCTTCGTATATCGTAATGAAAAAGGGCTTTCTGATGTGGATTTAGAGATCGGCAGCGCTGAGACCCAATGATGGGAGCGGGAGATGTTCAATTCAACAGTTGCTGTGGGCTGACAGAGACAGAGCCATTGCAGCGAGCTCTCAGTTCTGGTGGGTGTGCCCACGAGAGGTGGTATTTTGGGGATCGGATGACTGCGCTTCGAGGCGCGGTGCAGCAAAGACGGAATAATAGTAACAATAGTAAAAATAACAATCGATCGACGAGCAGACGAAGGATGACGGCTAAGGTAGCCCAACCCATGAAGCATCGAATCATGACTTCAGATTCTTTTGTTTCGAAGAACCAAAGAAGAAAACGTGGGGCAACAATGACCTTATTCGGACGAGAAGATAACTCACAACTGCCAGCAAACCGTTTCTTCGGGATTGACTTTGAGGCCGTTCCTGGCCTTGATGCCCTGAGCGGTAAGAAAAGTGGGAAGCACAGGTCCTCTGTCTGACACGCATCGAACAGTCGAACTCCCGTGCCTGACCAGTGACCGATGAGGTCTCAGGTGAAGTGATGAGTCGTTGTTGGCAGCGCAGATTGACTCTGATTGCTGATTGTCTGCCGTGTGGCCATGTGTACAGTAAGATTACCTCGCAGTCCCAGCAGACGAGTTATTCTCCGTTATCGCCATCGCTGCAAGCCTCTCATCCGCCCGACCGCCCGACCGGCAGCTCCTCTGCTGGTGCCGGGCCAAGAAAAAGACGTTGAATAGAATCATGACATACTTCAAGTATCACAAGCTAGAAATATTTTAACCTGGGAGCCGCGAGGGATGCCGGTTTCGAAAATCACAAGCCATCCGAAGCCATCCGAAGCTGCTATGAGTCGTGAAGAAAAGAGGGTCAGTAGTTTTGCCCAACAGTCAGAGACCATGAAGCCAGCCAGGAAGCATGCCAGCGCCAGCGCAAAAGACATTTCTCGCCGAGATCGAAATTCCTTCTTTCGGTCCGTCTGGTCAAAACCTGCTGTCAAGATTGGCATTTCTGGAGAACAAATCACGGGTCTGATCACACGTTGTCGGCTTGCATCTCTTCCTGAATCCTGCCGGTCGCGTCGAGATCAAACCATACAGTATCACTTCATCAGTCATCAACTTGGAAGTTTCTTCTCCCTTCCCTGTCTCCCGAAGCAAAGAGCTTTATCCAAGCCCAAGTCCTACAGTAGTCCAAGTCCAAGCCCTGGCAAGAGTCTCCAAGGTCATGATGGCCAAGTAAGGTTTTGATGTGATGAGAGTTCTGAGCTCACTTCCGAACTTCTATCTCTCGGTCTTGCCCAGCTGTAAATCTGGGGAGGAGCTCTAATATATATCTTGGCAAGAAAATAGTCAGGGTACTGTAAAGACCTCCTCCACTCCAGCGGTTGATCGCTGGAAAAACGATCGGTCACAGGGAGATCTTTGTGGGCTCCAGGCATCTCAACACGCTGTGGTTGCTGTAACCTCGTACTGTAATTTCACTCACGGCAGCCTTGGTGGCCAGTTTCCTATAGGCGTGTCGTGCCCCGATTCACTGCCAAAGAACCTGAAGGATCAATAATTTGGCCGGCTGTGTGTTGTCCACTGTGCAGTAGCACTGTACTATACCTTGAGAATTATGCAGCAACGGTCCTCTATGCACGAATCACAAAAATCGCGCACCAAGTCACACTTTTTCCCACTCTCGAGCCCTCCCACTTCCCACTTCACTCCTACTTTCTCTCTCCCGTCCCCCCAAACCAGATTTTCACCCCTTGCACCGGCTCAGGAACACCCAGGCACAGCCGCGAGAATGTGTGATTGCGACTGGGATCTGTCAGGTACAGTACAGGATAGGAACTTTATCCAATCACTCCCCAGACTCGCTGTGTCGAATTATCGAGTGCCACATCGACAACACTTTTGAAGCTTAGGTCAGCTCTTTTCGACCTCTTTGAGAACGATTCTGAACTGGAGAGTCTTTCCATCCCAACGTTTGAGGTGGATGTTCTAACGGTTGGCCCTCGGTCCTCCACTTTCGTCTCGATATGAATTTGTGTTTTCAAATCCCGAGCCCCAGCAACCACGGGAGGTTAAAAGGTTGAAAGGTTGAAAGGATGATGTGATGTGGGCGGTGTCTGAACGGATGGCAACCCGGGATTACAACCCGACTTCAGTACAAAGGTATACCAACCCGGAACATACCCGTCCCAGATCCCTGGATAGAAACGCCAATCGCAGCCCGTTGGTGATCGGCCGCTGTCGATATCCTCATCTCTGTTTAGTACGGTACAGGAAGCAGGGCCTATCGATAAGCTACCAGCAAGCGTGACAAAGTTTCAAAAGCTTGGTTCCGGTCCATGTCGTTGGAAATATCAACGGCAATTAGGCCGGAGAATTCGTAACAAAATTCGGCACATGGAATCTTCAGAGAGCTTGGGGTTCTAGAATTCTGATAGCTGGCCAAAAGCCCCGAGTCCCAGTTGAAAAGTCTGAGTTGGGGTGAACATGAGGGGCAACCGAGGGGCAGCACCGAGAGGCACCGAAGGGTGTGGGTGAACATTATTAATAGTGGATTCCACTTCTTTCTGCGAGATGAGGAAGAGACAAAAAATTTGCAAATTCGAGTAGAAGTCGAGAGTATGTATGACATGACGTGAAAGGACTGGAATGTCCTCCGATGCTGTGGGCAGAGCCAGAAGAGATGAGAAGATGAGGCATTGAGGAGGAGAGAGACGGTGTCTCTGGCGGGGTAAGTTAGCACGAGAAATGTTGCGAACGTTGCACCACAGGAGGATAACGGGTCTTACGATAAGGGAAATGGAGAATCGAGGGATTCGCGGACTCGAATTGGAAAATGTTGCAGTCCAAATTCTGGAGAACAAGAGTCGGAAAAAGTCTGGGATGGGTCATGTGGTCACGTGCAGAGCTTCCCCCTCCATCCAAAAAGGATCTTCCTATTTCAGCCCTGGCAATGTGCTTATCATTTTTACAGACCCGCCTTCTCTCTCGAAAGACCTCAGTGAAACCAAGGGCAAATCATTTGGCAAGTCGTTACGCGAGTGCAAAGGCTCTTTCTGTTTCAGCATGGCATGGCACTTATCTATATCATCGCTATTCTCAAGCCTCCTTTCAACTCAAGCTCACTGTTGCTCATCGTTGCACAAACCCCTCTTTCCTAGCCACATTTGATTACCTTTCTAGAATTGCATTCAATAGTCGTTCTGCGAGAGGCCTGAAGGGGCATCTGAAGAGATCCAGAAGTTCCAACTTCCCTCGAACGCAACAAACCCTCGTTCATCACATCATCCCATCCGATTTCAATTTATATTATCTGTTTCCCTGCTCACTTCACATGCTGTGTGGCGAAAACCGTTGAGCGGCACAGTTGACACATGCCAAGCGCGGCAACCCATGTCGGAATTGGTTCTGCAGCCAAGAGAGTTAACTGCATATTCTCTTTACAGTAAATCGTTCCTTGATTCTCTACCCGAGTTGTTGGGTTCGATGGTTCATGAAGTTCAGAGCCTGAGAAATTTGCACAGGGTGGTTGTCGGCAGACTTGTGGCATTGGAGATCCAAGACCGAGGCTTGGATGTTGACAAAGTGGTCGGCTTGAAGTTGTACTGTAGGTAGGTGGAAATTGGTCTCTGGTGAAGAAGAGTCTGAAAACTCGCCGCTGCAGACCCCACATGCTCACCAGTTTCTTTTTGGTTCTCCTCTTCGCATCCACAGCTCTCCCATTCCCTCCCTATCTCGTCATATTCCCTCAATCCAATGCCTCTCTCACTAAGCCGCTTTTCTCAACGGAATTAATATCAATATTAAAAACTCCTCCTCGCTCTCCTATCGCCCCTTTCCCAATTCTAGCACCCGCTCGTGCGATCAATAATCCTTACTATTCTAGTCCCTTCTCACACCTATCCCCTCCTAGCTCCACAGTCCTCTCTCACTCCAATTCCAATTCCAATTCCAACCCAGCCCCATCAAATCCCAGGTACTCTCAACCTCAACTTGTCTCTCCACGCTTCCCTTTCCTCCCGTCCCCGAAAACACAATTATCACCACAAAAGATTTTACAGTAGCAGCGGGTCTAGCTTCCAAGAATATACGGTTGATGATCATGTGGGAGAAGTTTATAGTACGGGAAAGAGAGGTGAAGAAGAAGTTTAAGACTTAAGATTTAGATAAGAGGGGGGTCGTCTATAGGGGAATTAGCCGCGTAAAGAGAGAGTGGAACTAATAAGAGACCTAAAGAAACGCCAGGATAGCTTTAACCGCTAACCAGCGTAAATCAGTGCGTGATCTTAGGGGACCGCGCGACGCTTGACCACGCCTTGGACATACCTCTAGCCATCGTAACGACGAGAACAATAGCAAAGTAACAAGATAAGATGACTTCACAACCTCCTTTCTAAAAAAATCCTCCACTTACAACTAAAGATTCAAGCCTTAAAACATCAGATCCTGAACAACAAAAACAAAAACAAAGTAAAAAACTACCTAAATCTCAAAAAACTCCCAAGCAGCTACTCAAACAAACAATCCAATAATACTACGTACGTACTGTACATACCCAAGTTCCCCCCAGCTCCGGCCTCGCGAAACAATCCAATCCCATGCACGCTCCTTTTCCATTTTCCATACACAGAAGTCTTTCAACTTTCTTTGTCACCTTTCCACGCCCCGTAAGCTTTCATCATCGCTGATCTACTCCATTCCCTTGACGTTATTTCGCTCTCGACTTGCCTTGACTAGGTATGGAGCCGTACGACTCTCGCAAGAGATGCGATACAAGGACAAGCACAATGAGGTGGCTCATTCAATCTTAGGATTATAGAAGTATGGGGAATTTGATTATGGCCTGGCGGCTTCTTGAACAAAAATGCTGTTGTTCATGGAAACATATCTGCGTGACAAGTCAGTTACCTCTATCGAGGCGGGGCCATCGTGATCTGCGGCAAGGTTGCTCGTGCCGAGATCTGAGACATTGATCATCGCAGGGGTACTCATCAACCCGAGCAAAGCACCTTCAATCGGGACGAAAGACTCGAACTTTTGAATTATTGTATTGCTATTGCTATCATTTGGTGCAAATTTACCCCCTCTAAAGCCATAGCTTACAAGCAACATCCGAGAATTATGTACTGCGAAGTGAATCTATCGAGCACCACATACGTAACGTTGTGAGTAAAAGCTCCACGATGATCTGATCCGATCTGATCCGTCTGTTCCTCCAAAATATCCGACTAGAAATGGATTTTCCATCTGTACTCCGATCCCATCTATTATCGACCGTCCGTCAAGTCGTATGGCTCGTGAAGTGTTAAGATAGAATTTTACAAGAGCATAGCAGCCAGACCAGCAGCGGCGAGAGCACCGAAGCCAGTATCGACCTTCATGGCAGCACCGGTAACCTGAACAGGTCCGCCGGTGGTAGTGGTCATGCCACCGGTTCCGGTAGCCTTGTTGGTGGTGACACTGGTGGATCCCTTGCAAGCAGCGAACTGAGCAGCGCAATAGGACATGTTGGCATCAGCTCCAATACGGCATTGGTTGTACTGAGCCTGGCAGTCGGTGGTTGCTGGGCTGGTGCTCGTAGGAGGAATGGAAGTGCTGGTAGTGACTTGGCTGGTGCTCGCAGGAGGAACAACAGCGCTGTCCGTAATTGGGCAGGTGGTATAGCTAACAATTGGAATGGTAACAGTTCCTGGGGCGGTAACAGGGATGGTGGTTGAGCCATAGGTAATGGTGGTTGGCGCAGGACAATAGGTGGTGTAGCTTGAGACGGTGATGGCGCTGACAGTAGCAGGGAGAATCTTAGTCTGGGTGCATGGGCACTCGCTGATGGTGAGAGTCTCAGAAGCAGTGGCAGTGTAGGTCTTGTTGCCTTGGACAACAGTGGTGGCAGATGGACAGTAGGTAGTGAGAGTGGCAACTGTCTCCGTGGTGGTGACCCAGACAGGATAAACCCAGGTGGCATTCTCAGGAGGGGGAACGACAGCAGTTGTGGCGGGCTTGGTAGGAGGAAGGCCCCATGCTGGCTTGGAGACAGGGTGGGTGATGGTGCAAGGGCAGTCTGCGAGGGTGTTAATATTTATCTGACGCGTCTTGAAGCTTGTTTGTACGTGCCTGTGATGGTCAATGTTTCGGAGGCGGTAGCAGTGTATGTCTTGGTGCCTTGGACGATGGTGGTAGACTCGGGGCAGTAGGTGACGATCATGTCGGTGGTACTGCAAAGATGTTAGACTGATTCTTGATGCTGTTGATGATGGTCTGGTGCTTACACTGTGGTCCAGGTAGTGGTCTCATTCCAGTCAGCAGATACAACTGCAGCGAGGCCGAAGACGGCGAGGATGAATTGAGTAGTCTTCATTTTGACGATGAACGATTGAATGTTGCGGTAACGGGAGTGGTGTAGTGGGGTGGTTATTAACAAAGTAGTGCTTTTGGTATCGCAGATGTGCAGCTGTGCAGATGTCAACGAGAGTGGTGTTTGTGGATGAAGAGTTGAACAAAAGAGAGAGAGAAGAGGTTTGGTTGGGGTGACCAGAGTTTTATGTAAGATTACTTATGTAGGAGACGCAGGTGCAGGCAGCTCGCTCTTTCCGTATGCAATATTTAGACCAAAGGAAGAAGCAGGAGCAGCAGTGGCCTCAATATGGCAAGACCGACCCTCTTTCCAACTTAGAATTCCTCTCAAAACGCACGAGCTGCTAGAACCCAACCTGTACCTATCGCGTACCAATCTTAATTCTGCAACGAAACTCTCTGCTTGCTCCGCTTTCAAAGGTTCTTGAGGTTCTTGAGGTTCTCTAAAGCATCAACACCCAAGCAAGAGCGAAATAAACAATGCGAAATTCCCAGCTAGCCACAGCGAACTCTCCTTGACGAGAGGACTCGACAGGCAGCGGGAGGTACTCCCAATCTTGCGCGGGATAGGCTTGAGAAACAAGTCACTTTTCGGCGTTATTGGGAGAGGAATTGCAAGATCGTCCCTGCCGTCGAAAAAGTCCAAATCATCGTCATATCGATTCTATTTTCAGCCTCATCGCTTCTGCTTTACCCACATCGTCTGTTAGCCCAGCACTTGCTTACACTAAAACCATAAACTTTAGCAAACCCCGTTGGGGTTTGCAGATGTCGAGCAAGAAACACGAGCTTACTACTCCAAAGAGGCATGAATTGTCACGCTTCTACTTACAAGAGCAAACAATTGCCTCTCGCCGCGCTCCGAACGGATTCGAGTGTCCTAGAACCCTCGATATTTATCGCGTAGCGGGTGTTCGGGCTACAAGAAACCGGATGAGAAGACGGTTCGTCACTAACAGCTGGCTAACTATGTCTTCTCAGAAAGTCAAAGGCTCAAAGCGAGGGTTCGAGAAAAGAGTAGGTATTTCGCAGTAGCAGAGAGACTTTTCTATGCAGCTGGCTCATCTGTCGTCGAAACAGAGCTGAGGGCGATGTGCTTCCAGGATTCCTGCGCAAGATCTTGGTAACGAGGCATGCTTCTCTTGCTCTCTGATAATTTCAAGCCACCCTCTTTATCATATGCATCTGCCACCTTGGAAGTGTCCCGGTTACGCTTTCCAACTTTCCTCAGGGCTGCCAAATTCCGAAATTACCTGACGCCGATATCGATAACAACAGTTTCTCTCTCACAAAGAAGCGACGACCGCGTATCCAGCAGTCAATACCTCGATTATTGCAGCTCAAAGACCTCTGCTCTTTCAGTCTGAATTCCGATACGGGTGGTCCAAACCCGGGAAGAGCGGGTCTGATACCGTATTGAGTCTCCCTGGCCCAAGGACTAGTTTTGCTTCAAAGGCCGATATGAAAGATGACCTCAATATCTCCATGTTTACTGGCAAAAACACTTTTCAGCCAGCGACTTCTAATTCCTCCACAGCCCCCCAGCATACAGCTTCCGCGGTATCTACGGGACTTCGGCGCCTCCTGCGTCAGTCCCGCGTTCCACTCAGTACCAACTAACGTGGGACTCGTATCAAAAACTTCGATTTCCAGCAAATTTTGTGGCTCTTTTTTTGGGCAGAGGGCTAGATCCAGGCGCAAGAAGAACTTCCTGTTTGAGAGACTGTGAGGGTTTACCTAGATTCGGATTTGGTCTTGCTATCAGATGTCCCTTGAACACGAACCTGCACAGCCTTAAGCCTCGTTCCGTTCCATCTTTGTGCATGTTGATACCGGTGCCATGGTTCAGCTGTCCACACGCCAGATGGGATGAGCCTCACAATCTTCATCAACCCCGAAACGGAATCAGAGGACGGAAGTTTCGAGCGGAACTGCGTGTGTTGGTGTACTGAAATAAAATTAGCAAAATGGAGGCTCTCTCCTTCGATTCTGGCAGCATTTGACATCAATTTCCACTTTCGGTTCACTTGGCAAGCTGGCTGTTAGCCAGCCGGTACTCGTTCAAAAGCAAAGTGGTTTTTGAGCGAAAAAGATATGACCGGACCGCCGTCGTCTGCTCTGCCAAGCCAGACCGGCACAGTATTTCTCAGCATGTAGTGTATATTCCAGAACAGCCAAGACTTTACCAACTTGTAACTTATATCAAATATACTATACTGTACCTGTACAAGCCAGAGCTTGCAAATTTTTCACAGCGCAAGAGATAGCTCCCACCACGAGTCTGGTCAGGGTTTACAAAATAGAATCGTGAGCCTGAGAATTCCGGTTGGATTCCAGTGATCTCAACTCCGGATTCTTCAGTCAGTGCTGCTTCAAGCGAAGCTCATTTCCCGGCACTGAGAATTGGAGAACGAGAAATACGGGAACTTCTGTGCAATAAGTGGTGTCAGATCAGAGCCAAGCTTGACTCCCTTCAAGAAAATATCTCACAAGTTCATGCTATAGCACGCAATCTCTTGGAGTTGTGGATTTGGTGCTGCACTGGTGTTTAATGTTCTCTGCATTCAATGGCCATTTCCTGCTTGGGAAGCTTCATACCACGTTGCGCTTATTTTTCACTTCACTGCATTTCTGTTCCAAGGAGAATTAATGATTTCAAGGCTGAAACCCCTCTCAAATACCTCAAGATTACGAAGATGGGATTCCTCATATGGAAAGGAACCAATATAGACCTAGTCCCTATCAAGCCTAGAGTTTCCGCTTACCATGCGAGTTCTTCTGCCGGATTGCTCGGGTTCTCATTTTTATATCAACGTTTTCAGTCCCAAAATGAGACGAAAAACACGCCAAGCTGTCATCCAACTGTCAGTCTTCGGTGCACTCCTGGTTTTTATCATCTTTCTCAATCGCCCACAATTAAACAAAACCTTCGCCTGGAACAAGGTCCGCTACCAAACCGCCTCATCGAAGCTCCCTGAAGCAAGAGGCATTTGCCCCGGCCTCAATGGAAAAACCTTCGTCTCAAAGCCTGCACTCGTCGTAGCTCGGATCACAACTGACGACCAAAAATGGCTCGATGCATTGAAAGATCAATATCAGTTATGTGTGTATACAGCTGATGGACCAAGAGATGAGAAGTCGTTTTATCTTCAAGTGCCAACGAATAGGGGACATGAGGCGATGGCTTATTTGACGTTCTTGATTGATAATTATGAGCATTTGCCGAAGGGTGTCGTGTTTGTTCATGGTTCGAGATGGGCTTGGCATAATGATGATTTGGAGTATGATAATGCTAAGTTGCTTGTTGTGAGTGCAGTTTTTGGGTCTACTTCTACTACGTCATTTGATTTTTTGATCACATGAAGTTTATTAGAGGAGCTACGTGGCGAACGCCTCATATTCAGAAGTGCAACTCTTCATGAAAGATCCGTCAATTATGGCTTTCTCTACACACCATTTCAGTTATGAGGTGCTCGCTCGAAAGACTTCTTGGCAAACCCAAGCCCCACATCACTATCCAGAATCTCTCGCTTCGCAACACTCTCAAGGACTTATCACAGTCAACACTAACCCTCTCCCAGACCCTAAACATAACCACGGCTCTCGCCCAAGACGGCTACCACAACCTCCGCTGCGACTGGTCCCTCTCAACATGCTCTTCATCCTGGCCCTCCCAAGGCAGTCTCGAGACCTCCTCTCAAGCCATGCTCCAACCCTGGGATGCGCGCGCCGTCTCTGATGCAGCTTTGCCCGGCGCTCTCGCATCCCTGTTTTCTAACCCTAAAAACAGCAAAGACGGAAATGTTCACTTAGGACGAACGACTGCCATTCATTCTCAGTGCTGTGCACAGTTTGTGGTTTCTAGGGAGAGAATCTGGAGTCATTCGAGGGAAGAGTATGTGGCGCTAAGGCAATGGCTGCTTGATGGAGGCAACCCTTCTCTTTCCTCTGAGCAGAAAAAGAAAGCAGCGCCAGTTGATGATAAGGTTGCGGGGAGAATCTTGTCATACGTATGGCACATTCTGTTTATCGCACAAGAAAATGGGGATGATGGAGGAGTTGATCTTGAGATGCTCAATGAGCAGGCTTGTCCGAGGGCGGGGGATTGCTATTGTAGGCTGTATGGGAGATGTGCAATTGAGGGGTGTGGGAGGGAGAGTTGCAGAGGGCAGTATGTGGTGCCGAGGGATTTGAAACTGCCTGAGGATTGGGGACGGATGCATTCTTGACCTGGAGTTGTGAAGGGACTGTTTAAGTTGCATAGTTGGCCAATCCAACCAGTTTAGAGACATGTACGGCCAAGTGCCGCAGAGAAAGCCAGTTACCCATGGTCTTCCAAAAATGTGGTGGAAGTCATCACTTTATAGACTTTCAGACTGCCCTTCTATAAAGAAGACCGAAGACTGGAACAACCATTGTATTCTAGGGTATTTTTTTCTCTGCGCCTCACTCTCGCTTATCTCGGTATCAATCCCATTGCACATAGATATCCCACACAGAATTCAAACTTGAACTTCACTCCTTTATCTGCTTCATCTCCTGAGCTCCTCCATCAAACTCAGTATAATAACCGTGAAATCACCAGCCAATACCTCGCTACCTCTTGCTAAACCACACTCGTTGCCGAAAAATCCCGCACCAAAGAAATGTAAATAGTTTTATATCGTTATTCCTGCATTTTGATCCCTCTGCAATATTCCCTTGCCAAGTCCCGTTATAATCTTTATAAACAGATCTATTTCTAAATACTTTTTAATCTAGTTTTAAACAATTATTTTATAGCTATATCTAGGCCTTTCTATGACTGACTACTATATTCAAGGCTATAACTTTAACATTGTGATGCAAAAAATCTTGATAAGATAATATATATATAAAAGTAAGCTTATAGATATTCATACACTAAATCGTCAATATATTTATTTATAACAGCTTTTTAATATTCTGTATTTTAGAGCTATACTGAGGGTTTATATAATTATGCTTTTATATATGCTAAAACATCGCAATTTACCACTAAAATATTATAGTGCGATATAATATAAAGTTTATAAATTTAAAAATGTCACATTATATCATAATAACGCAGTCTGGAGGAAAGAAGAAGCTATGGAGATGGAGCTAAGAAAGAGGGAGACTGGGGAAATTATAAAACGGATGAATCCAAGTAATAGGAGGTTTAGGCCGTATAGCGACCGCGACTTAGGGTACGAGAAAGGCAGGCGTAATAGAGGAAATCTCCTCTCATGTAATTCTTCTATAGTAAGGGTGTAGGAGTCTTGAAATGAAATATACTCTACTCGTTTGAATCTCCCTTTGCGATTATACAGAAATGGTTTCGGCAGTTGATCCCCGTGGAGATAGGGGAGCACTTGGAAGGTCAAATCTTGCAATTGCTACTATATTGCCTGGCAAAAATACTAACTTAGAGAAAATCTGTAGCCCACCACAAAGGAAAGTCGCAAGTACGTAGCACGCTTCACAGCCATTTTAAATCCTAGTCGCAATATTATTAATCCGTACTCCGTTTGATACGTGTAACTCGCTGGTAAGGACTGTACCAAAGCAAGTAACTGCCGACAGAGCATTGCCTAGTTGCACACTTGGTTGGCCTCATCACTCAAAAGCGAAGATAGAGAATATTACCTGTCTATTACTCATCAATGAGGGCTTCCTTGTACTCTTATTCCGGAACAAGCTCAGAAGCATCGGCTCTTTTGGCAGCCGCAGCTTTATCGCCACTGAGGGCTTTCCCATATTCATACTCCGGAGCAAGCTCTGAAGTATCTGTTCTCTTTGCGATGATCTAGATTTAAATCAGAGGTTGGTACCTAGGTATGTATGGGGCAGATGGAAAGGGGCAAATACCAATGGAGATCTAGCGTTGGCTAGCCTGTCGAGAAATCGGTGGTAGTGGTGACACGAGCAGAGAGATTTGAAAGTTTGGGCTTACCGAGTAAGAGGGCATTGATGACTGCAATTTCCGTTGAGAGGAGAGCGAGAGTTAATGAGAGACGCATGGTGATGTTTTGCAGGAAAGATATGGCGGATAGCTATAACTTGTGTAAGTTGTGTTTATTAGCTTGTCTTTGCGACTTTGGAAGTTTGATGAAATGAGAAGGAAGGGAACGCAAAGAGATACGGCTTTGGCTTGATATCAAGATTATTTGCGCGCAGTCTTGAAATTCTTTCCATCATCATTTCTGATGCCAAGTTGGCCAACTTACTCGCCACATCAGTAGGCCTTAGCTGAGGGCATCCACCCTCCTCGGTCTCCTCTTACCGATTATGCAACGAGATAATCTGAGCCAAGCGGACATCGTGTATACAATACGGAAGTGCTTCGGGATATGTGTGTACTGTATTACATGTATCAGCAGAGAGGTGGTGGTGTATGAAGAAAAGAATTCAGATTTCGCCATTCTTTCGGACTGATCAACATGAGCTGGGGGGTAGCAAAAGCTTGTAACCGCAAGAGACTAACCCTTTTCCTTCTTTAGAATTATTCATCAGGCAATGGCCTTCAAGAACTCGTTGAAAAAGAAATTCTTGTTCTCAAAGACCTAGCTTCTCAAATTTGAAAGCCATACTTGTTAGGGGAGAATTTTGGACCTGAGACGGGATCTGATGGGCCCTTTTGGAGTATCTAGGGATCTTTGGCCGCGGATTTTGCGAGGGTGGATTGGGTGAGGAAATCGGGTAGGATCTGAATTTTGGGCTAGTCAGGGTGATTTGAGGAGGGGGCGGCGGACCTCAGGCGGTATGGTATGTCTGCGGTGCAAAAAGCCAAGCCAGGACGTAATGTTTGAGGAATTTTTGAGGATTTCTAGCTAAGAATGAGACTGAGTTGATGAAGAATTGAGGAGCTTAGTGGATTTTTTTGTTCTAGGAGCTCTTGATACGGTTGGTTGTACGCGCTTAGAATGTGTTTGATGATGAAACTTGGCAAGTAGTACGGAAGGAACACTTATTATATACACCGTTGTACGGGGGTAGAAAGCTGTTGCACAAGTCTATATGTACTTGGTTGGGAGTTCTGTTAGGGGTTTGGACACATGCTTTTTATCTTAGATGGACGTTTGAAGCAGACAACTTTGCTGCGTTGTCGCGTAATCACGGTATGATATGATTAATTTCGCTTTTCAAATTGACTACCTTTTGTCAGTTCTCCGTCCTTTCTTCTCGTCTTACCAGCCAATTCGGATTCTCGAGCACTTCGAAGTGAAAATTGATTATTAATGATTGAAATGATTCTTTGGTGATAAAGACTTTTTTTTACAGAGCAAGAAAATTTTCAAGACATCCCTTAATCGCAGAAGTCGGGACTTGAAAGGGCTTCCTGAAGTACTCGAACTTGAAATACTCTGGAGAAAGTGATACTCTTCAACCAAAAACTATAGGTGTATGCGTGACATGCTGTCAAAAAGTGTCCAACCGGTTCCTCTCGTTTTCCGCTCCCTCCCTCCCCCAAAATGGCAAAAAATATAATACCCGGGGGTATCGTATGAAACTCAGCCGAGGCTTGGTTTCCCGAAGCGCTTAAAGAGGGCACTGGCACTGCGCAATTTATTTACACAGCCTAGCTCCAGCTAAATTCCCATATAAGGATGCTTCTTCATCTTGTAGCTCAGGAGATAACTGATTTATAGGGCATTCAGATGGTATACTTCATTGCTTGTGTTGTGATGAAGGGTCCTATATTTTGTTAGTTCGGATTGAAAGGGAGGATGATTATCTTACGAGGTAAGAAATCGGGTATGGCGTTGAAGAAATCGTGTGTTATTGCATTATATAAAAGGGCTAAGCGAGGGTAAGGTGAGGAGGGAGGGCGGGGAGGGACTCCGGACATCCAAAACTCTAGCAAAATACGAAACTAGCAATTAACGCTTCCTTTCTCGTCCTATCCTCATTCATTTTTGATTCATCCTCGCCTCTCCTCTACGATAATTTATACCCTCAATCATCCGCCTCCCTAGCCTAAATCTCTTAACTATTCTTCCTTGGCGTGCCTACAGGCTAACACAGAATGGGGAATCAAGGCCCAGGACTATGGTTCCAGGACTATGGTTCCAGGTCCTGGTTCATCTCACTTAAAATATGCAGAAAATGTAATAAAAGCAAAGAATTTTTTGGATTTGCGGCGTTGGGCTATTCTGAAATATGTATGATTCTTTTCTATCCTTTCTGGAGTACAACGTTCCCTCTGCACTCATTCTTTCCAGTTTTCATGGGTCCAGAGAGGAATCCCATGAAGGTTGAGAAGTTCGAGAGTCCGAGAGAACTAGGGAGAATGATTATTTGCAGGGGTTTTTTGCCTTACCAGTCTACCAGGCATAGATGTTGAAGCAGGGTGTGAGGAATTCGAGTATTTTGTTGCAGAAGCAAGGAGAAATTCGGTGATGAACATGTAGGCCGAGAGGCTTACGGTCGGAGTGCTGTAGAGTTTTATTGTTGCCGTACTATGCGTTCAGGGAGGGAGGGAGGGAGGGGGAGAGAGAGAGAGAGAGAGAGAGAGAGAGAGATGAACGAGGATATGAATCGTAGATATTACCGAGGAGTCCAAGGGTTTGAAGCTTGAACTGTGTTGGTAGTATCATCGTCTTCGTATGCGCTTTATTCCACGCTTTACAACTCTTCCGGGTCCTCTCCATCCAACTCCCAGCTTTCCGGGTCCCAAATAGGGTCCTGGTTCTCACTATCCTCCTCCGCACGTTGAATTGCCCCCAAAAGTCGAGCGATCAACGGATTCCTCAAGATAGCCAATTGCCTGAACAACTTGCACTCTACGAAGAGAAAACTTAGACCATGGTCGGCTTGTAGAACGAAGTCCCTGAAACACATGTCGTTGATCTCTGCTCTAGAATGCAGCTCTCCAAGCAATCCCTGGGCGATTCCCATGTCAAGATCCATGCCCATGTAGTCACTTGTGAACTTTTTAATCGCTATGGCAGCTGCGAACATTGCCGGTCCAAAACCGAAGTCACCATTAATACCTCCAAGCGCTTTATGCTCGACGCCCGAACAGCCCTGACACCGGCAACTGTAGACTCCAACCCAACCCCTAAGTGCCTGAAGTAGTGTGCGACCGATATATCTGTTGGCAACTGCAAGCTTTCCTTCTTGGCTCAAGCGTTTGATGGATCGGAAGTAAACATGAAGCTCAACTATGTAATTCGAGGGCCTAGACGTTGATTTACCGCGCGTATCTATTACATTTGCTGTAGAATCCGAACGGTATTCATTCTTGTTCTCGCGGATGACTCGGAGATGAACTCTAGATAGAGTGTCATCGAAGATGACACTGAAGTAGCCCAAATACGTCTCCAGCATAGCTTGAACGCCTGGAACCTTATTGAGATCAAATTTTTGCAACGCATCCTCAATGCGATGCTGGCCTAGCTGCTTGAAAGTCTCCAAATGAATCTTGCCCTCCTCGCTTTCTGCCAAAGTTTCGCATCTTTTGACAATGAAATTAATCAAGTCGTCGTGGTGGTGAGCAAATGGTAGAAGCTTTGGACCGAGGTTATCAGGCTCATTGGGACCTGTAGGCAGGGTAGAACAGTGGATTGGTTCAGATGCCAACTTGTTCGCCATTGAATAAGAGACCTTAGCATTGTATATTGCATCCTTCTCTTGATCGGTGTAGTAAGGTCGGTCTCGAGTCGGATGGGCTGGTGCTGACGACATTATTGCAAATTATTGGCCAACGGCAAGACTTTTGTAGGGGGGTGGGTATAGGTTTGATGGTACTTCGTTCGAGGGATTTGTGTTCTGGGGTATTGGTCTGAAGGAAGATGAGGTATTCGGGGAGCTCGAGACGCTGGTTTGAATACCTGAGGAGCGCCGCGTCAGTATGGTTTATCGAATGAAAAAGGCTAGAGCTACTACTTCAATGGAGCAATGGTATTGTAACCACGCTTCTCACAACATGCTTTTGTTCGAGCCGGTTCTGAGGCTAGGATCGAATTCTGCAGAAATTGAATATTAGTATCAAGTATCAAGGGAATGGCGAGCTCGAGGAAAATATCTGCGATGTTTGGGGAAGGCATTCAGACATGAGATACCCTTGAAGAGCTCAAATCGAGGTGGTGGTGACTTGAGTTTTGCAAGGAAAGGAGAGTGTTTTGTGAAAATTCCTTGTGGGAAGAGTCTTATATCCCAACCTGACGTGGGTCCAGTCGCCTGCCAATTAAGGACTAGTCTGCTCTTATAGTTCGATGAGGTTCACGAGGGCAGCTTGGTCTTTTTAAAAGGTTTTGCTAGCCTGATGATGCAACCTGGGAGCCCAAGGTCTACATTTAGGTCATATCTTACAAACCCAACCCCTCCTTTGTCCATGGACATTATGATTATAGACAAAGCATCGTAAACCCTTTGCAGGTCCATTCACATTAACGCCCGCAGCCATTACCCAAGCAACTATTGCGACTTGTCTCCATAGAAACATCTGTGAAATCTTGCACGAGCGATTCTATCCTAGACACTAATTGTTTTGCCTTCAAATTTAGTTCTTGACCCAAATTTTGTTCTCAACGCAACTTTTTAGTTCTTAGCTTGACATAGCCATCTCGAGAAAGTGGTATAGTCCCAGAATTTTTGCTGGATATATATTAGTGAGTAGTATCCTCCCGCCTCCTTGCTTAGCTCACACACATGCATCGTTTGGACGGTATAATTCGCCCCCTTTTTACACGAGCATGTGACCTCACCTGGCATCATCTACCAAATTCCTGAGTCTATAGCTATCGAGCATAGGTAGTTGCTCAACTCAGTTGGTAGCATTAAGGTTTCTTGGAGATGTGTATAAGAACCATCCCAGCTAGACCTGTGTAGTTTGTAAAATAATTAAGGAGCTACTCAGCTGTTTAGTGCTCACCCCTCCCCCCCCCCTCTCTCTCTCTATCTGCTGGGGGAAATTTGATTTCAGAAGGAATATTTGACTATGAAGACCCAATTTTGAGAGATTCGAGGTTGTGGAGAATTGCGTAGTTGTGTCTTGAGATGAAGCAGGTAGAACTTAATGTTATATATAGGCTTATAGCAATCCACCACAATCCAATTTTATACCCGGCTGGCCCTCAAAGACCTCTAATCCAAGATTATGTGTGCATCAGACCGATCAGGAGAAGAACTTTTCTCACTGTGGGTGTTAGCTAGGCTAGTCTACATTCGGCGGGTGCTGCCTTTCGGGCCTTGGCCTCTACCTCCGAAGTTTCTCTAAATCCTTTAATCCACCCCAGATCTGAATCCGAAGATGCCATTACTTTGTAATCAACTCCTAAAAGCTTCTCCTGAGTTACTTTCTTTTGTGACCGGCCTCGAGGTACGCAATCTGCTCCTCGCATTTACGGCGCCGAAGCTTCTAAGGACCACATCAAAGATTCGACTTTTCTGCGACCTGGGGCCAATTTTCAAACAACCAAATGACACAAATAGCTTGGATTCGTAAGCCGAGAGTACCTTTTAAAGGAGTGAAAGCTGAGCCGCAACAACATCCTCCCAGTCGATACTGACTCTTTCCTTTGAGCGTCTCAAGAATCGGAATTTCCGATTGCCTTTCCCCCAAGTCCCCCGAAACAAACCTGTCATATATAGGCCCAATCCAAATTACTTTACAAATATGGCTTCTGCTAAATGCCCAGTCAATGGAAGGAAATATATACAAAAGAAGAAGAGGATCTGATTGCACAGGCTACAGCCGTATATTCAGACATGGACGAGATAATAAGCAGATTGAAAGCAGTCCTATCTTACCCTCTATTATGACTCTGATAAGCCTGGAACTGGTGTGCTGCCACTCTCTCACTATAGGACTGATCTACTCAACGCTTTCTCCATCATTAGAAGCGATTATCGCGGCCATTAAGGCAAAAGGCTTGGTCCACTACATGCCTTACGTCAATATCGATGTTACAAATACCCAAGAATTCCTAGCAATGCTGTCACATTATAGAGCCTTTTTTGAGATCTTCTGTTTCTTGGCTCTTTGAGCAAAGGCCGTGGCCAATTATCCATGCGATGATTCGATCTGCTGCCACAGGAGCTCAACACCACCCTAAAAACATCGCATGTGCCTCGGACACCAAATATTGCTGTTTGAAGCCACCATCTAGGGATGCCCCTCTTACCATGTCCTTTCGGATTGGCCGAGGGATAGGATACTGACTATCAAGACGTACATCGGCATACTTTCCAACGAAATGGTACACGCCTCCTGGTTTGTATTCCAATGTCTTTGTCGAACATGTACGGCGATAAGGCGAAGCGCAGACTGCTGGACAGGAGAGGGCACGGATCTCTGTGGCATAACACTGTGATACCCATCAAAAAAGTGGCACGAGATTGAAGAGAACGCTTGGAAATAGAGCGGGATCCTGGAATGGCTAAGGGACTTACGAGTTAGTGCTGCGCTTAATAGCAGACTTCAAGTCTTCCTGGGGCTCCCAATCGAATAGTACATTTTACTGTCTGAGAAAGCATTTTGTTATGAGTACAATGTTGGAGACCCAGGAGAGCAGACCAAGTCGAGATCACTGGAGAGGAAGTCAATCTAGCAGTAAACAACATCATATCGGCGACTCTAGGAATGATCTGCATACTTGAATATTTTCAGAGACTTCTGGGTCTTAGGCAAGAAAACCTTGACTTGCTAAGTGAGGGGGTGGGAAATGGTATTGCAAGGACACTACCTCCCCAGCCCTCAACTTTGGCAAACGAACTCATAACTATCTAAATTAGACGGAATCGCTGCAACATATACTCTCCCTATCCCTGATGTTCGTCTCCACTATAGTCATCGCCGGCGGTATTCCTAAGAAGCTAGATACCAGAGCACTTGCAATTGTCGCACCGTCATTTGTTTTCACATCAGGCCTTGAACTTCTACTCCCGGATATTTTGCGCCTCGCAGGCCTCAGAGCTTCAGTCCGTCTCTCGTCGATACTGCGGAAAAGGAAAATGCGACTGGCGACATATCTGGTTATTGGGATGCGGTGGCTGTCTATGGAGCAGGCGGGACTAAATACCGAGAATGACTGAACGCGAAGTATGAGGCGAGTGCTTATTTTTGAGACCTCCATTCTCTTCCGCCTTTTTGGTCGGTAGGTGCGGTACTGGCTGGAAGCACTACTGCAAGCCTTGTCCTTGGAGCCAAGAAGAATAATAGAATCCTGATAGGTTCCCGTTCCTTTCCGGGGCGTTAGTAAGCTCTGGTCTCTATTGACTGACAATGAAGCAGCCAAGATGGCTCATTCCCTTCGCTTGGGCAGTAATCTAGGCTGTAGTGACTATCAGAATTGTGACGTCCGAATTAGCCATTGAAAGAAGGTTTCCGCACTGAGAAAACGAGAAGACGGACTCGGCTCGAGAGTATATATCTCCCGCAAGCATCATTGCAAAAAGTTTCGCTCAACCCTTCTCTGAAGCTTTTTTCCAACTCGTTACTCGCTTCGATACAGCAGCTCGAGAA
Source organism: Bryoglossum gracile (assembly GCA_037952635.1). Taxonomy (NCBI): domain Eukaryota; kingdom Fungi; phylum Ascomycota; class Leotiomycetes; order Helotiales; family Bryoglossaceae; genus Bryoglossum; species Bryoglossum gracile. The sequence continues at coordinate 91,927 of JAPZPB010000064.1, read as the reverse complement.
GGCGCCATCCATGGTTTCTTCCAAGCAGGCAGTCTTGTAGGAGCTCTTTCCTGCACCGAGATATCAAACTATTTTGGACATCGAAATCCTCGTTTCATTAGTGCTACGCGCTCTGTTATCGGTGGAGCACTGCAAGCTGAATGTGTGAATATTTCAATATACATTTTTATGCGGTTTTCGACTAGACTTGGAGTTGGCAAGCTCAGGAATGTTTCACATAATTTCTTGCCCTCTCTGGCAACTGGAGCGTTCAGTGTTTCGGTCACACTAGCTCCTCTCTACTAGAGCGAGATTTCACTACCTCGGATTTGGGGCTGGGTTTTTGGTATACACGGTATTCCTATGTGTATGGGATATAAGTTGGGTTGGTGTTGCCTTCTACCTCGTTACTGGAGCCTAGTGGAGAATCCCCTTGGCCAGTAGATCCATTCCGCCTCTAGATTTTTCAATGGGCATGCTGGTTTTCCCGATCCTCTGAGACGGTGTAAGCCGTGCTGTTCTTCCGAAGCTCATATTTACTTGCATTTCCAAGTGCTTCAAAAGACTGTCTCGAAGTTGAGTATATTTATTTCATTAGCGCACACGAGACGGTGCGGTAGCACAAGGTTAGTTGCTTGCCAGAGCGTAATTTGAAGTTTTGCATAGACTTCTGCTTCATGGACAAAAAAGAGCTGTGACCTATGCTGAACTTCTTTGACTGCCTCATAATTTCATTACTGAAAGCGGTGTATTATTGGGTTTCTCATTAGAGACTCCTGGTTAGGTCAAAAATAATTGAGTTGGCGCCGTAAACCGGGTCTGATGTTAAAATATAGAAATAATACTTATATATATCTCTCTCTTCCACATTATATAAGCTCTGAATCCAAAATTTAACTGACTTGGACTGCAAGCGCTATATACATGAGCAAGGACTAGTATTTTGACGTAGCATTGGCTAAATAGCCTTAATCTTTTGGAAATATAAGTAAATTAAAGTAAGCACAAGAAATAGAAGTCAATAAATTAAAGTTATTTAATGCTGGTGTTATATCTCAAAATATTCCTGGTATAAAGAAACTTCGCAAATAGTATAAATCCAACTTAATATAAGAGTTTTTTAACATAAAAGCAACTCAATAGCAATAAGGCCGATAAAAGGTGATAATAAGTTCTTGTTAAATAGGCTTGAAAGAATTTAACTTTAAACCAATATCTAGAAATAGTAGTAGGCTATAAAGTAGCAATTATAATATTTATTTATTTATTCCCAAAAGAGAAAAGATTATTATAAATGAAGACATTTATGGTTTAGCAAAGGCTATAATATATATTTATACTTAACCAGGATTTTAGTTCTATAGTTGTATTTTCTACCCGACTTTATGTTTAACTAAGGAGGTTGGGAACTTGAAACCGCGACTTCGCTTACTTTTTAAGCGACAAGGCTTATATAACATGGAAGGGATAGAATTTTTGAATATCCATAGAACCTAGAATACTTACAGAACGTTAAATATTCCTGGGGTCTTCCATGTCTATAGACTGTGGAAGATCTTTGTAAATGTGTGTGAAACGGGTAGGAGCTTAGAAGCTGTAAAAGTGGGGTGAATACTAAGTTGTCGTTGTAACATGTTGCATGGAGGTATTTCCGAAATACGCTCAATGTTCACTTTCTATTCCAACCCCACCCCTATCCTTCTCACTTGAGACCAAACCAAGATCGCATCCTCAAGGGGAAATCCCCATCACCCTCACACCCGCAACCTCCTCTCCCTCATCCACTCATAATCCGCCATACCCGCCCTAACCCAACCCTCCAGCCTCTTCGCCTTCTCCTCCCCAAAAATCTCCCTCCAAATTTTAGCCTCCTCTTCAATCACCAACTGCTCACTTCTCTTCCCATGAATCAAACCAGAACTCGCGGCCAGGGTCCCAAACAGGTCTACCGACCTGGGCTTTTTCTTCCATAACTCTTCGATTTCTTCTGGGGACTTGCCGGTCCAGGTATATTGTATGACTGATTTATCAAGACCTGTCAAATCGCAGTATTTCTCAACAATACCAGGAGTATGAATCACATCATCAGCATCCAGGATAATCGGCCATCCCCAATCCCCACTGCCCATCCCCTCCTTGCTATTCTTCTCCAGGATCTCCCTATAGCATTTGACCAACTCCCTATTCCACTTGAAATTCATCCCCACCCCCGACTTACCCGCCAACCTACCATCAAATTCCCCGAACACCCTTAAATAACTCGGGAAAGCGAGCGCTGGATGGCGAATTAGAAAGGTTGGTTTGAACATTTTTAAGATGGCATCGGGGAGGACAGTCTTGTTGAGTGGGGAGTTAAGTCTTACTTCTGGCTCACCACACGAGTCCTCGTAGTAGCAAGCCGGGATTTCGACTTTCCAATTACGCAAGCTGGTAGCACTGACATCGGGGTTGGAATTCGGAAATAGGAGCTCCTCGTACGCTGCAGGCGCGCAGACAGAACCAACATGTTCTTTGATAAACGCCCCCTTGCCCTCCGACTCACACCTTTTCAAGTATGCCTCCATGTTATTAAAGCATTCTTGGTAAGTGGATCTGAGCTGTGAAGCTTGTATGGGAGTCCAGGTCGACGGAGAGGGGCCGCTACGATCGAGGCTGATGCTGGGCGAAAAGAAGTAACCTCCGATCGGGAGGGGAACGACGGGTTGGTCTTCGAGGCTAAGGAGGCGGACAAGGAGGTTCGATGCGGAGCGGGGGTGGGTGAAGAAGAGGATGCGGGGAGGTGACTTGGGTGATGAGGGTAATGGTGTTGACATGTTGGTGATGGCGTTTTTAGATGTGCTGTAGATGACGTGAGGAATAGATTGTTTAAAGTAGTTCTTGATGTCGAGGGATAGAATAGAGGTGTAGGCTGGTGCTATTTATACTCGGGTGGGGGATGTATGATTCAGAATTATGGAGGAGTGGAAAATATTGAGAACGAGGTAGTATATAGCATGACTGAACGGCTGATTCTTATTCAAGTCTCCTTCCTGATTCAGGATGAGATATATTCACACTTGTCATTTCCCTTGACATTCTTTGTTCCTTTCCTTACCTATTGAGATAAGTCAAATTTCTCACAAACCGACTTGGCTGGCATATTAAGACGAATGATTCATAGCGCTTGCTAGTAAGCTCATACAATAGCAATGCAAATAGCCATCACAAAAAGTTCCAAAGACACATCAAAGTCGGTTCTGAAATCCCTCATATCATTCAAACGACTTTCTACCCCGAATGCACCAAGCTAGCGACAGAAATACTATACAACTCCCATCCGCTCCCTGTTTTCCTACTCCATCCCACTCTCATTACCAGAACCGAAGATTAAAACAATTTTCAACCAAGAGCAACCCCAAAATACAACCAGAGAGCTGGAAAAGAAAGGCATTATCATCAATCATCATCAAACACTTCGACTCAGATTAGTACAGTGATACCAAATCGTCTGTACAGTACAACTCACCCTTCTTTCCACATTCACATCAACTCTTCTTTCGATTTGACACGTTCCCTCCTCACCAGATACTCAAACATAGTTCTAACTTTGTACGCTCGTTCGCTGACTCGCTTTTATGTTGGTGCCGTGAATATGCAGTGTGAATGAACTAAACTCGATCGACTTTTATATGCTGCAACTCCTGCAATGATTTATGTATACAGAATAGATGCGCCAGGCAATGGTTTCCATGAGCAAGTTACTAGACAGCAGGCCAGCGGTTTCGCAACCCGTCAGCCCACCGACCGTACAGGACGTCGGCAAGCTGCTTAGTGTGCTCCATGCCGGGTACTACTTGGCCGGGGATATTGTGCAGCTTTTCGCGGTATTCAGGTTCGGCCATCATGCTGGATTGGCGGCGGCGATGGGATTTTAGGTGAGGGTTGTTTTGGGCTAGTACTAGCTTTGCTCCAGGCTTTTGGGGAGTTCCTTGAGGTGTCCCGTCTTTGCTTGAAGCTTTCGTGGGAGACATATGACTTGAGAGCTTTGTGTCACCCTGCACTCTCTCCATCATAAGCTTGAGTAATTGGTATTCTCCTTCGGGGTCCACGGCATCCAGTGCGCTCCAAGCATCGGCAAGACGAGCTAGTGCTTCTCTCTTGGCTTGACTGCCAGTTTGAGCGTGAATTTCCTGGAATGCAGGATCGATGACTTTGTTAAACACGCGTCTTCCAAGAACCGCTTCTTTAGTTGTGACATCAGCGATTGGTGGTCTATTCTCATCCCGAACCGGAGCTGGATTGGAAGCATCAGAGTTCACTTGTGCCAGAGTTGAATTGTCAGAGACTCGTCGAAATAAGCGAACAGTGGATCCGGTGTTTCCAAAGCTCAAGTCCGGCTGAAGGGGTCTCCTTTGACTACTTGACTGGCGTTGCTTAGTTGGTGAAGCAATTTGCATAATCGAAGGAGTTCGGCGAACGGTGCCCAGGTTCACAGTCACTGGTGATGGCGAAGAGTACTCAAGGGGAGAGTCTTTCAGATCCAGTCGTTTCATGGCATCTTCTGTTCCGGCATTCATCCCTTGGCCATTAGCATGGATTACAGAAAGCTTCCGCCTCTTAGTTGTATTCTTCCGCACGGGAGCGATAGTTGCAACTTTGACTGTGTCGAAGACCCATTCATCATTTTCCTCTCTAGGAGTCATACTATTCCTAAATTTGTTAGCCGGTTTCTGGAGCATTGGTGTGTAGAACTTACAAAGTTTCCTCATAATACCTGGTGTGCGAAGCTCTAGTTCGGCCTCCATCCCATTCCTGCTTTCTCTCAATCAACTCGGTCAATCCTTCAGTCTTCCCGGCTGATCGAATAAACCGATGCTTCAGTAGATCCTTCGCGGACGGTCTCCTTGAGCAGTCCTTCACTAGACACTGCGATATGAAGTCCTTAAAGTCTTTGCTATAATTCCCTTCAAGTCTGGGTGCTGGTGCCTTGGGAATATGGAAGAGAACCTTCATGGGATGTATCGAGGCATTCGGGGGTTCGCCGTTAATCAACTCCATTGCTGTGATCCCAAGGGACCAGATATCCGCCTTAAAGTCATACCCAGCCTGCTGGATAACTTCCGGCGCCATCCAGAAAGGCGTCCCGACGAAGGTGTTTCGTTGCGACTTGATATTGGATAGTTGCGCAGCAACTCCGAAATCAGCCAGCTTCACTGTCCCTTTCTCAGATAACAAGACATTGGCTGCCTTGATATCACGGTGAATCTTCCCCTCCTGATGTAGGTATTCGAGCCCGAGTAGGAGTTCGCGACAAACGATAGCGACGTGGGCTTCATTGAAGGTTCCAGGTTTGAGCTGACTGTATTAGTATACTTCAGTAGCCCTATGAAATATATCATACCAGATCCAGACATGATCCTCCCCCTAAATACTCCATGACGATCCATAGCTTATGGCCCCTTAGGAAGCTTGCAATGTATTTCGTGACATATGGGCTGGCACAAGTGCTCAGCACCGTGATCTCTTGCTGGATCTCCAGGATATCATCCTCGCTGGATTCGAGATCAATCTATACAGTGTTAGCAGATGCCATTAAGGACCCTGCGTTGGTAACTTACATGCTTGATAGCAACGATTTGTCCAGTAGCTCGGTCAACTGCCTTGTAGACAGTGCCAAAGCTGCCAGAACCTGTAAAAATGTCAATTGAAACTCGACCAGAGAGCGTTCTTGGACCAAGACCAAGACCATGGGCCATAGCTTACCTAGTTCCTGAAGGACCTGGTACTGGCTTGCGTTTGCCCCTTCTGTAGACATGATGCTTTTGGAGCAGAGCGAGAACAGTTCAGTTCTGATGTGCGGATGAAGCAAAATATCACAGGCAGGAGCAAGTAGTTTCGTGAAGAATACACTATCAAAGTGTAGAATAGTTGGTGTGAAGGCGATCGTGTTGATTTTGAATCTCCTGCGGTTGGCATATCAACATAGAGCTTTGACCAAGGGGGCCGTCATGTGGTGGTGGTGCTAGCCAGAAGGAACCCGAGTAAGTTTGTACAAACGCCTGAATAAACAAAGCACGCTTGAACGTGAGGATATTGATAGATTATGGAGAGAGAGAACACCCTTAAAGCGTCAATGATGTAATGTCAATTTTTGAAGCATACTATACGAATACAGCGAAGAAGGTTCTGTTATCGGTCGACCGACCTGCAGGCGACTGCGTAAATTGTGTGAACTGATAGGCCAAGCCGGCGCTTACTGTACAGTATTTACTTACCCCTGTGCCCTCTGCTTTCTGGGGTCTACTAACCGGATTTGGGTAGGCTTAGTTGCTATAGGCGACCAATTTTGCGGCTCGTTGGCACAGACCTTTGTTGATTTCTCCCCTCAAACGAGCGACCTGACCCGAATATCATACATCACGGTCCTACGAAGTATTAGGGCTCCATAGTTTAGAATTCTTGATTTCTACACCAACCATAAGCAATCAATCATTTCCTACGAATTCTTCAATTTTTCCCGAATTTCTGGGCGTCGATGTGGACTTGGAAGCAAAGACCTTGAGGCGTGGTTTGAGCCCATCTCGATACCGTGTCGATTTTCGACTTCTTCTCAACCAGCCATGCAACAACCACAGAGTTTGCCAACCAGATTTCCCTGCTGGGTTAGAGCTACATACTCTTGGGGAGGAGAGGTAATCATTCTTCTGGAGATCTGTGGCTAGCTGGGTGCTGACTTGCTGGTAGTCGAAACGCGACCTGGGATTCGTAGAAGGGGATTTAATAGAATGTCTCAACGCGGGAGATGGATCATGGTGGATGGGAAGGCTTCGCAGAGATAAGAGGATGATGGGGCTATTCCCTTCGAATTTTGTTGAGGTTTTAGATGACAGTTTCCGACCTGCGAGTAAAGCTTCGAGTCCTATGCCAGAAAGATCACCCAGCACGAGTCCGTTCAATAATCCTCACGCTGCAACAGCCCCCAAGAAGAAGCCTTTCCGGAAGCCGTTCCAGGCATACGCTGCACCAAACGAAGCCGCGATCAAAAGAGCAGAGACACAAAAGCAAGAAAGCCTGACTACATCCTCTCGACCAAATCCGGCAGCGAGGAGCGTCCGCGACAATACTCGGAAAGTTCCCTCTCCTCAGTTCCAGAGCTATGCCTCTCGAGCATCTTCTCCAGCTCCCCCGGTACATAATGGCTACAATTCTAGAGCTCCGTCTCCTGCTGCTCATAGGCACAACAGTTACAATTCTCGAGCTCCATCCCCAGCTCCCCACCCGCAAAACAGCTACAACTCCCGAGCTCCCTCTCCCGCTCCTCCAATTCACAATAGCTACAACTCCCGAGCCCCTTCACCCGCTCCGCCAATACACAATGGCTACCACTCTCGAGCACCGTCTCCTGCCCCTCCAATGCATAATGGCTATCATTCTCGCGCTCCATCCCCAGCTCATCATAGGCAAAATAGCTACAACTCCAGAGCTCCATCTCCTGCACCTCTACCATACCAGTCGTATCCACGCGCCCAATCCCCAGAGCTACATATGGATATCGGGTCTTCACCGCCTCCGCCACCTCCTCCGCCTCACCGGTCTGGGTTCACTCCTCACAAATCTACGAATTCTTACGATCAGCGACCCAATGCTTATAATACTCCCCGTGCTATTTCGCCTTGCCCACCTTCGCCAGGCGGTGGTTCAGGACTAACTCCGTCTCCTCTTAGAAGCGCTATGGACGATGTTATGTCTTCTTTGGCAGATATGGGAATGTCTAGAGGGACGGAATCCCCAGAACCGCCACTTGATCCTTGGTCACCAGAGGCCTTTGATCAGACATATATCAAGGCCAGGAGAAGCGTTGTTGCAGCTAGACCGAACACGGCGATGGGAATTGGAAACCAGGGCGGGTACGAGGATTGTGACGAACCACGGCCGTATGGTGGAAGTGCTGGTTCTCGGTATGCCATTGACAAGCCTCCTCCACAACTCAGCAATTATGTTCAGAGAATGGAGAGCAGACTTAACAAGATGCATAGCAGTAGTCCGAGGCCTTCTGAGGATGGTACTCCAAGACCACCTGTTCCTCCGAAAATGCACAATCCGTTCGACAGGCCGAATTTGCCGATGGCAGGGAGTGTACAGTCAGATCAAAAGTTACGGCATCGAAAATCTGCATATGATGTTGGACGTTCGTTACTGAGCCGAACTCTCACTACCAAGACCAATTCTACAAGTTCGTCATCTGGAGGAAAGAGTACAACTACCAACAACAGCTCAAGCTCGAATAGCACTGCTCACAGTTTGATGAGTGGGCATTCAGCTGGTGCATTCTCATCCACGAGTGCTGGAAGTTTGGCAAGAAAGAACCAAGGGCATAGTAGATCTCGAAGCGCTTTTGGCTCACGGCGTGATGAGTTCAATGGCAGCGATTTTGACTTTAGTGGTAGGCCCCAAACTCCACTTACTGGGATATCGTATCACAGCAGTCATGCTTCCGGGCCAGCGAGACCTGGATCTCAGGCGGGATGGAAAGGGTCCAATGCCGAGTCGAGCGTGTTTGGTGGTTTGACTGCACCCAAGCCCAAGAAAAACGGTTTCTTCAAAAAGATTATTGAGACTGCAAAAACAGGAGCTGCAAGTGCTCGGAGTAGTATTGCAGCTGGTGAATCTCCGCGGGCTCCATCTTCAAGAATGCCAAATGGTGTGACATCAATCGCTGGAGGATATGGCCACAGCCCTCATACCAGCCATTCTGGAAATGTAGCGAATGATATGGGACTTGGAGGTGCGAATTCTGGAATTGATTGGGTTCAGGTTCGAAGGGATGTCAACAGGTCGAATTCTCTAAGCAGGATCGAGCGGGTCGAGAGGAAGGAAAGGTGCCAAATGATGGATTACCCGGCCATTAGCCCTGTAGAGGAACTATATGAGCAGTGTGATGGAGATGAAGGAGCAGATGGAAATCTTGTAGCAGAGCCGACCAACTTCCAAGTCGTCAATCTGACTTTGGTCGATAAGAACGCCAGGTTCATCAACAGCCTACCGCCAATGACCAATCCAATCAGTCTAGCTACTGGGTTCGTTTGTAGACCGTATCGAAGCGACGTACAGCGACTACGAGCAATCTTCACATGGGTTAGCGAGAAAGTTACTTGGGAGGAAGACTTTGAAGCGGACATAGATTCTCGACGAGTTATTCAGACGAAAAGAGCTTGTGCAGAGGAGGTTGCAGTTCTCGTCTCTGAGATGTGTAGTGCGGTTGGAATTCGCTCGGAAGTTGTTCGAGGATATCTAAAAGTGCCCGGAGAAGTGCCAGAACTTGGAATAATGCCTCGCCCAAATCATTGGTGGAACGCAGTCATTGTGGATGGCGAATGGAGAATCATGGATTGCTCACTAGCTGCGCCTTCGAATCCTCGACGATGTTTGTACTCTAGCACAAACAGCCAGGTAGCGGAAAGTTGGTGGTTTTTGGCCCGTCCTACAGAGATTTGCTGGACGCACGTTCCAGAGAGGCATCAACACCAACACATGTGCCCACCAATCGCTCATGAGATATTGATGGCATTACCTTGCGCTTGTCCGCCATTTTTCAAGAATGATCTGGCAATGGTTGACTACGACACGAGTCTGGTTCGCATCGAAGACCTTGAACTGGTTCACGTTAAGTTTACGGTGCCAGAGGATGTTGAGTGTGTTGCGGAAGTGGAAGCCCGAGCATTTGAGCGTGATGCAGACGGAGATCTCTTTGAGAGTGGAGAAACTGTCAAGAAGCGCGCACTGGCACAGGCAGAATGGATTGGGGGACAGAAGAGGTACACGGTGAAAGCTCTTCTACCAGGAGATGAGGGACAGGGGATTTTGAAGATCTACGCTGGAAAGCGAGGTCTGATGCACTCCATCAAGGACATTCCCCATCTTATGGCTTTTGCTCTCCCGATCATCCACACCGGAGATAACCCTCACTACGAATTCTTGACTCGCCACCCTACGCCTCATGCTCAACGACATGATCTCTATGTGGCACAGCCACAGTGTCAGCGGCTGGCCTTGAATAATACTTTCGTCTTTGCTGTCCGGCAACATCCATCTTCAGTCATCGTATCGTCAAATCCCGGAGGCACATCACCAATCCCATTCATGCGCCCAAGCTCCGCGATGTCAATGAGCGCGTCCTCGGCTTCTGGCTCCAATCCAAGCACGACCAACGCCTATGCCTCCAAAAAGCCAGCCAAACTAGCGATCCAAGCACCTGGCGGCAAGGTCCTCAGACTTATGAGAAAAGAAGATAAAGTCCAAAGCACCAGCCAAGCACTCGAGAAAGGCGACGGTGGAACATGGGAAACAATCATCAAAGTAGGTGAGAGAGGTGTCTGGAGAGGTCTAGTTCTGGCGGACAGAAGTGCTAGATGGTGCGTTTTTGCTGAATGGAATTGTGTTTGATTCAGCTCTACAACATGGAATTGGGAAGGGCGTAGAAAGATGGTGCTGGTGTTCGTGATTTCAGTGCATTCTGTTTGGCGTTTTAGGAAGGGGTAATGTGGGATGGGATGTTCAGAGCAAATTGGGGTGTATAAAAACTGCATTTCTGGCGTTTTCGTTCTGGTTCCAGTTTTGAGAAGATTGGATGGTTGACATGCATGTATGAGTATTATAGGTGTGGTTGATGAATGGAAGACGAATTTTGCCAAGACTGTTTATTTACTTCGCCGTTGCTGAGGACTAGTCGTGATGTGAAGGGGGCAAGTGTATGAGGTCAATACCTTCGTAGTCCTACTGAATAGGAAAGGCTGGAAATGAAATATATAACGCTTTTGATAGCCAACCCCAGAACAAAAGCAATCGGCTTGAATGTGTCAAATCCCATTCCATCCCGTCGTCGTCTGGGTTCATTCCTACAAACCTACAAACATTCAAGCTCAAAACAGTTGGCGATGGTGATTTTGTATCCTCGTTAAGCTGATGATGGGCTGGCGATGGTCGTTCTTATTGTTTCCACCTTCATTCAATTCTCGAGTCAAAACTGCTCCATCTCTCATGCCTCGTGACGTGTCTCCCAGCTTTCTCCTACTCTATATCTGAACTAGTCTCCAGTCAACAACACCCAGGGATCTCACAGTTCTCTCCTACCCTACCCCTATCAACATATGTATCTTTTTTTGTGTCAGTGGTTTTAGACTTGTCTGGTAATGGAAGCCTATGATTGGTTGGTTGGTTGGTTGCGACGCCACAACTCTGTGAGGCTGAAAGCAGGGCACAGTCCCGCGGCGACTCGGATTCGTCTACTCTTCCATTTCATTCTTGAGACGTTTCTCTGTCAGCCTTATTTTGACGACGACAGAGCACAACGGCCATCGCTATCGACACCTCCACTGGCATTGGGAGCTATCCATTGCTCATCAATCTATCAGCCATCAACTCACCTTTGGTTGCACGCATTGTCTGGCGCGGCTGAACGCGTCCACTAGCTCAAGGGCGATCTCACTCTCACGTGTTACATACACGTGAAACACTGAGGACAGCGACGATGGCGAGGGAAGGTGAATGGATGAAGCACGCCACAAAGCGGAATGATGAAGAGCATCAGAATGAAAACGACGAGATGCTACCCCCAGATCATAATTCTGATGATGAGGGGAGTGAGGAGGGGGAGGGGGGAGGGGAGAGGCGGCAGAGGGGCAGTGTGAGGGGGATGTTTTGGTTGGTGCTTATGGCTACCAGCACGCTTGCTGGGAGGAGGATCTTGAGAGGGAGTTTTCGTAAGTCCTCAACTTCTTCCATGAGTCTCCTAGGGAGCTTGAATTTACGAAAGATGTTGAGGCTTTAGGATACGATCTGGTTGATGAGATGATGAGATCGAACCTAGCTAACAACCCCTCTAGCGTTCCGTAAGTCATCCACATACGTCAGGCCGGCTCGTCCTCACCCCCATCTACAGTATTACATATCAGCTGTCATGCTAATCTCCCGTTAGCAATATACTTCACACTCCTCATCCAAATAGGTGCCTACGCTGCAGTCGCCGTCACAGTCCTTCTAATTCGGTTACGAAATTTTAGGAAACCAAGAAGGAAAGAAGAGAATGAGCGGTATTCGTGGTTAGAAGTTTTCGTGATTGGGACCAGGGTGTTGTTTTCGAGTTCGTTGGCGACCGTAGCGATGTTGTCTGGGGCGCAGGCTTTGATGTTGTATAAAAGTTTACCGGTCCTGGTGATGATGCCTGTGAGTACCTTCCTAGGCCCAAGAGAGAGCGTAGGAGGAGGGAATGCGTGGTGCTGATTTAGATTAGATCGTGACATATGCATTTGACTGCTGGTTCTTCCGGTTTGCATATGTGTGCAGAGTCCTACCCCAGGGCCAGAACACCTCGGGCTGGTGGTTCTACAAAGTGCTTCTGGTAGTGTTTGGTCTCTTGCTCACGATTTACGAAGACTACCGGCTGAATAAGAAGGCATTAATGTTTGCTCTTGGGAGTTTCATGTTCCTCAGTCTCTCGAAGGTGGTTTCGAGAATGGGGCCAAAGATTGAGGTGAGAGGCCCTCAGACTTGGGAGTCGCCTCTTCATGTCTATTTGTTGGCTGGGATTCCTATCTTGACCATTTGCACGGTAGCGACTTTGAAGTATGAGAACGTTACGGCGGCTTTCGAGATTGCGAAGACCTGGGGAATCTGGTATCGATTTATGAATTTGGGGCCAGGTGTTCTGCTTCATATTCTGTTACAGAGCTCGATGAACTCGCCTTATCCATTCATTTCTCGGGAGCATGTTGGTGGTGCTTTGGAGGAGCCGAGTGAAGCAGCTAAAGAAGCAGTTACGACTACACTTCAAGCTGGGTTCTGGATCATGGTCATTGGAGTTCTTGGAAGCGAGAGAAACTTCATTGATTGGTTTCAGATCTCTGCGTTTACGATCATCTACATATTCTGTGTTGGACCCAAGCACATCGGTTATTACCCACCTAGGATCCTCAACATCATTTTGAAGGTCGTGCGAAGAAGACAATTGCCAATCCATGCTGAACCCTGGCAACTCCTCACATTTCTTACGGCAACCACAGCCATCTTTGCCATCCTAATCAGCACCAACATTGCCTACTGGGTAGACACCGTAGCCTTCAACCGCGATCTGAGCACCTGGATAGGGTCCCCCTCCCTTAATTTGGACGGCACCTATCGCCCGCCTGAGCTCCGCTCTTTCGACGTTGTTATCGCCCACTCCCAAGGAGACCCGATCGAATCCATCGTCGCTCTCGTGGAAATTTTCGCGACACATCCTTACATCGGCAACTTTGCCCCTAAAGTAACAATTTACACTAAAGACCCCTCTCTAGAAGTAACTAACGCCCTCTCCACCACCCTCCGCGGCCCCTTCGAAGGCGATCTCAATATCCAAACCCTACGCAATATCGGTGGTCCTACCGCCACACACCTCCATCACATCCTCTACAGCTGGGCTTTCCTTCCTGTCCAGGCTCTCTTCCTCTCGACATCAAACTTGACGCCAGAGAATCTATCACAGTATGTCAATAGACTAAACAGACACTTCGCCGCGGCGGGCTTTCCCCTTCCTGACGCTCTTCCCAAAACTGGCTTTCTTAACCTTGGAGACCAAGAATCATGCTGGTGCGGTGGCTGCACCGATTCCTCCGGCTGGGAAGACAGTTTCCACCTCATCCCCTCAATGTGGGGTGCTGCTCGCCCGGGAGAATTGAAATGCGAATCTGTGCTTTTGACGTATGGGAATAATTTTGTGGTGTCAGCGGCGAGGATCAGGGGCGTGAAGAGGGATGTGTGGGAGTTGTTGTACGATGCGTTGATGAATGGAGATAAGCCGAATGCGTGGGCGCATGCGAGGGAGAAGTTGCCGGTCATGATGAAGGGTGAAGAAGGCAAAGGACGGTGGGCTGCAGGAGAGGTCTACGGGGACGCAGATACGGTAGAAAGGCCGTGGTTGGGATTAACGGTTGAGAGGTTGTGGGGGATTTTGTTGCAGTGTAGTAACGCGGAGGTAGCGTGGAGGTGCCCAGCGGCGGAGAGGGGGTGGAGGAGGGGAGGGAATGGCGATGATTGTGGGTGTATGGAATAGATTCATGGAAAGGGAGTTTCATTTTTGGGGAACTGTAGGTTTATGTTAAATTCTAGGAGTATATGCCTAGACATGAGTGTATTATTCGGGATCTGTTTGGATATGGTATCAAACCGATAGGAGTTCTTCTTGCCGCAGGTCCGTTTTCAAGATATTCCTCCGGACTTTCAAGTACAGAATTTCTCTCCACACTAGAATGTCCGTTAAGATACGGCGTTAAAGATTCGAGGTAGTATCTCAAGTACTTACAACAATTAATCTCAACTCACGTGCGGTGAGGGTCTTGGCTAAGGGTTAAAATCCAGAAACCACTTATACGTTCTGGGAGCCTTGAATATCTAGGATGTTTGTAAGATCTTGGCATTTCTGTCATAAATATTCAAGAGTATTCCATTGCTTCTGATGCTTCTGTTGACTTTGATTATTGTATATTGGAGCCTTGCTGAATATTCAGGACATCCGAAATCTGAAAGCTATTGTAGTCTCTGGTAAAGCGCACCACCCCCCGAGGAACTCAAGAATCTGTCGCTCTCGCAACCAATCCCGATCTCCACCTGCATAATTCATACGACCTATCAATCCTCAGTCCTGCATTTAAGTAGATTTATCGACACCACGCTAGGAGTTAAAGGTCTTGTATTGTACAGCAGTCGGTTCCGTGGCTTACACTCTCCTGTCAGCAGGCTACGCTGTTCGGGCACTCGTCCGCGACCCAACAAAAGCTTATGGGGAACTGAATCGTTTCGACTGTAGTTTTTTACTGGCCTGAGTTGAGAGACCAGACAGAAGCTGATGATAACTGCATTTGGCGAGCTCACCCCCCACAACGACATCGTTGCCTTCGCTCTCAACGCTTTCACTACTTCCAACCTAGACTAGAAAATCATCAAATTTGCGAGCGAATATTTAAAGACTGGTAAGGTGGAAGGGAAGAAGGCAGGTATTAAAGTTAGAAGAGAGGAGGAGGTGGAGGGACTAAAGAGAGAGAGAGAGAGTCTACTAGTGGTAACGCAGTGGCAGCAGAGGGCTGCTGGGAGTAGAGTTGATACGCAGGAGGCTAAGGGTATTTTTGGAGGGAAATAAGGTGGCGCTGGTAGAAGCGCTGGGTGGGCAAATACAAAGATATGCTTGGTGGAGATAATGTATTTATCGCCGTTGGTATTGGTTCTTGAAAAGACAAAAAATAAAGGAAATAGAAGTCCAGCACCAGAGGAGGGGGTTGAAAAGATTTCGTTTTCTTGAACGCTGATTACTAATCAGCTTTGACACCAATCAAAAATCTACAGATCACATCTCAACTCCTGGATATCATCCCCTTCTTCCAAGACACCCGAACTTCTAATCTACAATAAGTGCTCCACAACTGACGACGATTCATATTAAAATCAACAGAGGACGTTGCCAACCTTTTCTAGACTAAGTACGATCAGCTTTGAATCCCAACTCTGAGGACAAACCAAACACAAATAAATTTCAGTTCCAGATCATAACCCAGCTTCATCTCAGCTAAGCAACCATTTCTCCTCTTTAGCATCCCTCTCTTGGTGCCATAACTGACTCCCACTAGTCGTATAGATTCGCTCATCAACTTTGAGTCTTCCTCGAGCGGGTCTTGGTCGGAGAATTGAGTGCGAGAAACTTTCAAGCGATCTTAGTTTCCAAGAAATCTAGGATATTCACGCAGTCTTTGGATTTCAGGGATTCTGGATACTCGAGACAACTTGAGATTCTCGAGAATACTTGAATATTTAGGACAATTGGAACTGGAAGGGACTTTGAGCCAAGACCTACCCAAGAACTTGGCATCTCTTGCAAAACAACGTGCATATTCGGAAAGCAACTATCTGGCTGATGAACCTCCGCTTGTTTCACTTCGCCTCTGGAAAGAAGTTTTGCTCGGCTTTTCCCCAACGTCAAAAAGGAAATTTCGCAACAGCCGAATCTGTCCCAATGTCGCCTGAACTTTTCCCTCGACCCCAATCGCTAGTTATGCATTTAGCTCTGCTACTCTATAAGTATCTTCTGGTTAATAAGCTTAGTCAAGCAACTAAATTCAAGAAGACTGGTTGCTTGAGACTTAACGGCGACATTTCTGGCCGACAATGAGATGTTGGCTGGCTAATGCCTTGACCAAGAACAAGATCCGATGAGGTTCTTGGATGAGAGCAGAACGACATGGTGAGATCGAAACAATGAAAGAGGTGCTGGAATCTCAATCTACTCACAAGAGAGCTATAAGACCTAGCGGAGCTTTCTCGTTACCTCCCATTACATAGACCTCTCCTCCGTCCGGAATTTCCTCATGTTTGAGGTTTGCCGTCGACCTCATCTGCTACACTCCACCCCGCTCTATTCTAATGACACTGTTAGATTAAAACCTATTTCTCCTTCTCCTTTTCCCCGTCTCTTCTCCGTATGTTTTACTTTATTGCAAGTCTTTCACCGTTCGCACGTTGGCAGAAATGCCGCAGAAATAGCTATTCTGTTATAGCAGCTATATTGAAGAACTCATAATGAGCATCTCGGGGGGGAAAAATAAGTTTAGGTCATCTTTTTGCTTGAGTTGGATAAATAGAGGAATTAGACAAGTGAATTTGGACACGGGGTAAAAGGTAACACAGAGGGGGTTATAAAGCAGTGCCTTTACTGCCAGCAAAATAACATAGGATTGCAGAATGAGGTATTCCAATAACAGTAAGGTGACCTCTTATTAATCACAGCTCACAGCTTCATGTTCTTCAGTCATTGGTTCTGCTAACTCGGTATATTGCTGCCCCGGACCCGAGATATTAGGCTGAATTAGGTAGGACGGAAGACCTGCATCCTTTCTAACATCAGAATCACAAGCTCTCGGGTCTTAGCTTTTGAAGAAACCTGCCGGAGACCTCATTCGAGCGTCAACATAACTCGAGGTCTGACTTGCATCCCAGGAATCGGTCCGAGTCCTTGTGTTCAAAGATTTCGGCAAGCGGGCCGAGATACCAAGACCTAAATTCCAAGATTGCCCACCATTACTGTTCCGTTCAGCTTGAGAGACAAGACCGCCCCCCTAAACTGAAGGACCAACAAGATTCTTGTCGTAGATCTTGCCTGATCCCTTATTCATAGAATGGACTCGACGTTAACAGAGCCAGAAACCCAAAACGTGCTCATGGTCGTCACAGCCTCTAATGATATCGGAGGCTTGTGATCACCAACGCGTATCAACTGAGGGTACTGTATAAAACTGCCGCTTAATCTAAACCAATGCCCTATCGGCCACTTTAATTGTTGTTTTCTGCTCCAAATTCGATGTCATGTTATTGATCGTAGGTCTCGATGCCATTTTCCCATCTCAAAAGCATGCAGCTTTCTGCAAGACTGTAGGATGGTAAAACGGAACGGGGAAAATATGCACATGTTCACTGATTTACATCCAAGGAAAAATCGTTATTCTCTAAACAGCGGGGTTCCTTAGCTAGTTCGTATTTTGCCAGAAAACCAGCTGTTAACGCAGACCGGGGTAGCTTTGAGGTTATTATGCAACAGTATGCACGACTGGGGCCAACCCCTACGCTACATAAAAGCTATGTCTAAGAGTTCTGCTGCACTTTTTGGAATTCCAAGACTTGTTCTGAAGAGTTAAAGGTCTAATCGCAAGCTTCTGAAGCTCAAACCGATATCATGGGGAAGGCGTTTATGATCTCGCTGGCAATCTTCTCCAGCACAGGGTAAGCTACCCCGCAATCTATCTTCCCCGCATTTTGCTTATGGTTTCCCCTAGATCGTTCTTGTTTGGATACGATGCTGGTGTTATGACAGATGTCATTGCCTCTAAAAATTTCCTGGCCTTCTTCAACACAGATTCCAGCAGTCCAATTATTGGGGCAATCAATTCGACTTTCAATGGCGGCGCAGTCTTCGGTGCCCTCCAAGGTGGTTTCACCATGGACAGATTTGGAAGAAAGGTTACGATTTTGATGGGATCCCTTATCTGTTTGGTTGGTGCTATTCTTCAAAGCGTGGCTCAGAACCTGGCTATGATCTTGATTGGACGTATATTCACTGGATGGGCTGTTGGGCTCTTGTCAATGGCTGTACCCGTCTACAACGCAGAGTGTGCCGACCCCAAGATCCGAGGATTTTTGGTCGGTCTCTCCCAACAAATGATCGGTGTGGGCTTCATAGTGTAAGTTCCGTCAAGTTGTGTCGCCTATAGTCAAGATCTGACACGGAATAGGTCCACTTGGGTGGGATACGGCTCAGGGACTCAACCTGCCACCTCTTCGATTCAATGGCGCCTGCCGCTTGCCTTCCAATGCATTCCTTGCGCCATTCTTGCTCTAGGAATCATGTTTATGCCCGAGTCCCCACGTCACCTCATGGAGACTGACCGAGAGGATGAAGCGATGAAAGTCCTGCGCCGGCTTCACTACAATGGCCACAACGATGACTTGGTTCTCGCTGAGTTCCATGAGATCAAGACTACGATTGCGGCTGAAAAGGCTATCACTGTTCCAGGCTGGGGCATCATGTTCACTGTCCCTCAATGGCGAACAAGATTGATGCATGGTGTTGCTGTGCAGGTGTTTACTCAATTCACTGGAATAAGTAAGTTTTCAACACATGGAGGGAAGTCCTATTGCTAAATAGCCCCAGATGTCATCGGCTACTATCAAACATCCATGTACAATGCACTCGGCATTGTTGGGAACAGAAGCCTCCTCGTAGCAGGTATTTACAACTGTGTCGGTCCCCTCGCCAACCTAATCTTCATCTTCTTCTTCATCGACAAATGGGGTCGCCGCAAGCCCCTGATTTGGGGTACCATAGGTATTGCCATCGCCCTTGTATGCGAAGCTGTAGTCAACAGTCAAATCAACCCGGATGCCCCTCAACACGGTCTTTCCATCGCTGGCGTCTTCTTCCTCTTCTGCGTCACCGTTATCTTCTCTCTCTCATGGGGCCCAATCTCTTGGGTTTACATGTCTGAGGTTATGCCGATGCAGATCCGTGCTAGAGGTAATGCGTTCGCAACTGGCATTGGTAACTGGCTTGTTTCAACTTTCTGGGCTCAAGTCAGCCCCCAGGCATTAAAGGCTTTGACGTGGAAGTTTTACTTCCTCTTCGTTGGTGTGCCTCCCCAATTCTCGTCAATATTAAAAAGTAGCTAACGGCTCTTCCAGCATTTGATATCCTAGTCACCATCCCCATAGTGTTCTTCTTCTTCAAGGAGACAAGACAAGTGTCGCTTGAGGATATTGATCTCCTCTTCGGCGAGCGTGCTCTTGGTATGCTACCTGATGATTTGCACAAGGGAGAAGCTCCGGAGATCCAACATGTACCTGCGGTAGGCGAGAAAAGGGCTGTATATGAGCATGAAGAGGTTGCTGCCACGCCTGTGCCTGAGCCTGCACCAGCCAAAATCGAGAGCACGAGCAAGGTCGAGGGCGATGAGGTATGAAACTACCAGAGGAAGATATGATATATCAGGATGCAGGTGGAACAACAATAATTGTCGTTGGGGATGAGTGAGGTCAGGAATTTGAGATTAGGTGCGGCTATTTGACTTGGAACACTGACGATACCCGGCATAGGTAGGTAATCTATGTTAATCTTTACCAAAAAGTTAGTTCTTGCATCTTTCTGCAGCGTGTCGTATGTACCTGTCATTTATCATTTATGGTATAAATGCCCGTTGAAAAGCCAATTGCCAGCAAATGGTGAACCCTGCTGCGATTCAGCCGAGTCATCTCGAACATTAGCTACGTTTTAATTACTGTAGTATTCTTAAATATTTCCCTCTTCCCGAATACCCAAAATCTCTCGAGTATTCCCCCAAAAAATACATCAAATTTATATTGCAACCTCGCCCTTTTCCCTTATCCTTATCGACACACAATTCTCTCAATCATCAACTCCTTTTCACACTTAGGCAAACTCACCCTAAAACAATCCATCTCAAATCTGGCTCCGCGGCCTCCCAGAAATCACAATAGACCTTACCCACCCCTAACCTGCTCGCCACTCCCTCCCAACTCCACTCAACCATCATAACGTTAACAATTAGTTGACTCACATTGCGCCTATATACCAACGGAAATTTTTCCATCCTCCTCATCGTAAACTGCTTTTTGCCATAATCTCTCCCATCGGAGGTCGCCAAGCTGAGTGCTAGGAATGACCAGTTTTTAGTGGTGTAGGTTCCTTGCGAGGTGAGGTTGTTGGAACACCAGGTTTTGGGGAGCTCGATGACACCGATGGGTTCGTGGGAGAAGAGGTTGGGGGAGCAGGGAAGGATGGTGCAAATTTGGGTATGTGTTTGGTTCACATCTCTTGAATAAGTTGCCCACCACTGCTCATCCGAACTGAAGGGCGCACAGGGCTCCAATGACAAGAAAGCATGTTTTGTAGAAAACAGAAGCCTTCCAGGAACTTCCATGGCGAGCGTAAGCTGTTTGAAGACATTTGCTGAAGGAACAGCCGCGTGGTCTGTCTTCGGACTGCCTTCCCTCACAGGCATCAGTTGAGAAGCACCGGTATTCAAACGCCAATTAATGGGAAAGAAATCCGGCTCTTTTTCGTCAGGCCAGCATGCAGCCATAGCGGGAACTTTGCCAGCTTCGGCGAATCGGACTTCGGAGAAAGTATACTTGATCTTGCCTTTGTTAGAAGCCCATGACCAACTCGGAATTGCGAGCCCAGGGACATGTCGGCGTTCTCCATAGCCGTCGTTTTGCCAGAGGAGAGCAAGCTCAAAATAGTTACTCGGGAGACCGTAATAGTATTCTTGCGGGTCCCAAGAATATTGTAGCATCATGTTATGCATGACTCCTTGAAAGGCAAGTAAGATGTCGCCCTGAAAGGAGAGTGAGCGTGAGGTGTAGTCTCCGACGTTCTTCTTGAACATCTCTATCAATGATAGATAGCGGTTTGAGAGGTTCGAGATAGTCTCTCTATCTTCGTAGCTGGGGTCTAGGTGGGTTGGAATTTCGTATTGGACTCCTTTTGAGCAGCCGTAGTAGACTTGGGCTTCTGTGATGAAGATGCAGCGAGTTGAAAACATGCTCTCTTGATAAGTCCAGCCTCTAGTTTTCCAGACCGACTTTTCGACAGTGTTGCGAATCCGGGGCATAATGCTGCTGACCGCTATATCATTAATTATAATGGTTTGACGTGGAGCGGTTCTTGCCCAAGTACTGACACCAGGCAGTCCAGCATCGGCGTGGTCTCCTGCTGCTGCAATTACTGTGAAACTAGCGGAAGCATATATCGAGTCCATGATGCTGATTTGTTGCTGTAGCATGATAGGATCATCCTGGACAATGCAGAGACTGTCGACCCAAAGGTATCGGGCCTCTAATTCAAGACACAATTGCATTGCATCACGAACGGTTTGCGGTATGGGAACATCCGCAAGGGCGCCTTCCTCAGCCATGGATGCAAGATTATCGAGAGTTAGTCGATGCCAATGCTCTGTGACATGGCCCCAAACATAACTAAGTACAAAATACCTGCAGTGTTCTGGTGCAGGGTTTATGCTCATCCTCTGCAAATCAATAACAAATATTCCCTCTGGCCAAGCTGATTTGGCATTGAGCTCACACTGGTGATTCTCTTCGCAGTCTTTTAGCATCGATTTTGCAAAAGTTGTGTTAATCTTGGGGAAGACTTCAAAGGTCGCTGGTGCAGGTGTAGCATCTTTGGGGGTCTTGATAGCCAGCGAGCTCAGATCAGGGCTCAAAGAAGGCATATTTCCCTTGAAGACAAGCTCGAGGTTCAAAAACCGGTATCCGGTTGGGTATCTGACGGAAATCCTCAGCATATAGCCTTCCTTTCTCTGAGCGAAAGAGTCTTTTGCGTTGATATAACATGTTGAACCACCCCCAGTCTCATCACGCTCTGCTTTTCCAAACTTCAGCTTATACGCCAGCGCTATCAGAGAACAAAAGTCGCAATTAAGACGTCTCGCAATAGCAGCTAGTGTGCCCAATTCGACTTCACGAGCTGGGTCGTCGCATAGAATCAAGTGACGGAGATTGACTGTGAGGCAATTTTGACATAAATTTGGAGGCGGTCCATCTAATGGACACCAACATCTGGGGATGTTATTGGGTGGATCAGTGAAAACTCCATTGGCATACTCCCCCACCTCGGGGAAGAGGAAGCCTCGCTCGAGGTAGTTTGGGGTAGAGATATCCATATTCGAGTATATATGAAGGAGATAAGAAGAATCTTCATTCTTATTCAACGAGGGGAACAGTTCAGTTTCCAACTCACTTCTAAGCGAAAGGTCACTCTGTGACCAATAACGAACGAGTAAGTGTTTTAAAAGCTCATGCCTGTCTGTAACTTGAACCGTTTCAAGCACTCTTTTACAGTACTTCTCTATCCTCCACTTGAGTATTTAGAGCCCTTGAATACTCTTATCTATAGCTCTGGGGTGAGGTGCGGTACTAGCAAAAGTTCGGACTTAGTAACACGTGACCGCAGGGCCTCGAGTGCGGGTGAGGTGGTTGCATTCCAAGATGCAACTTGCATTACCAGTTCTGCGCTGTTTCGTGTCACTTCTCGCCTTTTTGGTCCTTGGACTGCTCGTGCTTTGGAAATTTGTGCCTGGCTTATACATTTTTCTGTTTGGAGCAAGCTCTCCTGTCAAAGTTCACCCTGAGCTCTCCATTGGCGAACTCGCTTCTCTCAGGGGTCCGTCCAGCTCAGCTGCAATGGTTACGCGACACAAGAAACATTGCAAATAGAGTTCCATAAGCAAAAGGATTGCCCTATGATCTCCAGACCTTTTTGGCACACCTTCTTGTCTTTACTCAGCCCTTTGTTCATACAAGATGATTAGAACAGTTCACAAAGTCGCATGGCGATTTGACTCTTCTTATATCCCCACACGTTTTAGGCTCATTGTTACCGAGGTTCGGTTGTGGAGGATCTACAGCCAGCCTTGTTAGAGAAGAACGACCACTCCTGTCACCCTCTACTCTATATCCCTCCCCCTTCTTCCCCACATCATGCCCTTTGCTTCCTCACACTTCTTTAATCTACACGTATCTATTCGTATTTACAAAGACCCAGCATGGCCAGCATGGCAACACCTCTAGCTCCCCCGCCCCTAACCGGTCTGCGTGTGTTGGAATTTGCTGGGCTCGCGCCTGGTAAATGGTCCCGATCTTTCCCTCGCATTTCTTTGCAGCACCCCTGTGGAGTAAACAACTGCTAATTCCCTCATCAGGACCATTCGCAGGGCTCCTACTGGCAGATAATGGAGCCTCTGTCCTGCGACTTGATCGCGCCATCCCAGACGTCACTCATTCAAATTCCTCCCGAGGACCCCCACCAACAAATGACCTCCTCACTAGACATAAGACCTCCATTGCCGTGGACCTCAAATCTCCCTCTGGGATTGACTTTGTGAAATCCCTTTTTCAATACACCGACATCGTGATCGATCCCTTTCGACCTGGAGTTCTCGAGAAACTCGGGCTTGGACCAGATGTCGTGCTTGAGATCAATCCGAGAATCATTATTGGTCGCATGACGGGATTTAGACGGGACGGGAAGTACAAGGATATGGCCGGCCATGATATAAACTACATTGCTGTCTCGGGTGCCCTCGCCTTGCTTGGCAGGAAAGGGGACAAGCCTCTTCCGCCGGCCAATATCCTAGGCGACTTTGCGGGAGGTGGTGCAACTCTGTTTCAGGGCCTACTACTCGCCTTACTTGCTAGAGAGAGGACTGGAAAGGGCCAGGTAGTGGAGGCAAACATGGTTGATGGGAGTTCTTATCTAGCGACCTTTCCGAGACTTCTCCTGAAGACTTCGATGTGGGATCAACCAAGAGGAGAGAATGCACTGGATAGTGGTTCGCCATTCTATGACACCTACGAGACGAAGGACAGGAAATTCATGGCTGTCGGGGCGATAGAGCCACAGTTCTTCGGGGAACTCATCAAAGGACTGGGATTGGCGGGCAAGGGAATAGAGAAAACTAGGAATGACAGAAAAACTTGGCCAGAGCTGAGAATGACGTTCACGAAGCTCTTCAAGGAGAAAACGAGATTAGAGTGGGAGAATATCTTTGATAAGACTGATGCATGCTGTACCCCTGTTCTTGAGTATAGTGAACTTGAGGCGGACCCGGACAGAGAAGGTGATCAGCGACCTGCAGTTACCTTGCGAGACACTCCAGCATTCGCAGTCTCGAAAGGCACACAGTCAAGAGATCCGTCGACAGGACAAGGCCCAGGGGTTGAAGGAGGTAGTTACACAGCTGCCTTGCTCCATCCTGGACCTGAAGGGGAAGATACCTTGAAGCAATGGCTAGGTTGGAAAAGAGGAATCGACTTTGATGTTGAACAAGGTGGATTGGTAAGGAAACAGTCTTCTAAATTATAATGATAATATGGCATGTTAGAATTTCCCCTTTACATCCGTTCATACTGTCCTTTTATGCAACGCCCTTAGTCCCATATTCTTATTCACCGCGAGACGCGTTTCCCGCTAGCCTTGTCCTCACAAGGACCCTTCCCAAACCCAAACCCCATCTGCCATATCCATACATATCTATTAAATCCCATTCCGAGTCAAAATCCATTCCATTCTACTTCCATTTTCTTTGCTATCCCATTGCCTTCTGATACTGCAGAACGGCAAGTGCCGCCGCTTGAAAGAGTGTTCGAAGTTCGCCGTTGCGAGGTTTGCGGGTAAGGCTGATATCTGTCAAATATGACTAAGTACAGTACTGTTAGCCTTGTACGCCAAAGGTAAACCCATTTCTCATTCTCAAAACTCACCATTATCATACACAGTCTTGATTGAAAGAAAAGCTCTGCGAAGGGCTAGGAGGAGGGTTTGGTGGGGGAGAAGGGGGGTCGCCTCTGGACATGTTGCTAAGCAGGGTGGGCTCGATAATCGACATTGTGGGTGAAGGCCTGGAAAGTCGGTCTGGAGTTTGAGAATCTGGACCTGAGGAGAGGGTTTTCTCTGAAGGTTAAAGAAGAAGATGCTTGGATGGGATTGCCAGTTTCTCCGCAATCTTCTTGCTTTATACTCTCGTGGTCCTGAAGAATTCAAGGCTGATGGAGCAACTCCCCTCGTTTGGCCCTAGAAAAAGAAAGACTTTCAGAAGCGCCACTCAGAAAATTCAAAGTTGCCCGTCGGTTGTGTGTGGAGGTATATGTCCTTGGGAGATGTGGCCTTGATGGGATTATGCCAATGTTTCATTCAATAGCAAGTGTTGAATTGCTGATCCAGATGCTCGACCATTCAGGCTGCTTAAGTACCCATGTACTGTATAGCCAGCCCTAAGGGGCTCACAACTATCGTTTTTACTCGCTATGGCTCTCTGCATGCTCGAGTTTCCTTTTTTTCCTTTTTTTTCTAGTCTGTTAATGTAATGTCGCACTGCAAACACCTGTCAATGCGCACAATAAGTCTCCCCTCCCGGAGCGGATGAGCACCTCGTCCTGGGCAATACCTGACCAACCTGAGCGACTTTGTCTCATCCCCTTCTCATCCGACCTTACATCCTCCTCGATTCGACATTCCCGACACCGCTAAAAACTAGCCGTTGCACAATCCAGCTTCTCTTCACCTTCGAGATCTCACAAGAACTCACAGTCAACCGACCCTCCCTTCCTTTATCCCGGCAGCTGGCATGCGTGGCGTTAAGACACTCCCTATCCATGTCCCACAACGTTCTTCATGCAGCTAGGCTTTAAATCCAGCCTGCCGGTTCGTCAGTACGGCCGCTGTTTATGTGCCACGTAAGTTTGTAAGGTTGCGACTTTAGGGTACAGTAGCAGAGAGCTCAGGAGCGCTCTCCGAAGAGCGGTGGCCATTATGGGGCAACCTATGATCGCTACAGGGCCGGGGAAGCTCTAACCATGCGAAGGTAGTACGAACGCGATCTCAATGCAAGATCGCGAAGAGATCCGAGTGAGCTGTCAGGTCAACCTGTATACCCGGGTCTTGGAACGTATCGTCGAGGGTGGGTCGTTGCAGCCTTTCGCCTTCTTCGCAGCCTCACAGATGATAAGAGAGATACTTCGAGACGTTACCTCACCAACCGTCTTGTTCCTTTCAAGATCGTTGTGGATTTAAAGGGGAGACGAAGTTGTTTGGTTGGTATGCAGGCAGGTAGGGGATGAACCTCTTGCTTGAACTATCTAGAATATCTGGCCTTGCGAATTTGTAGGTCGCAATAAACGAAAAACCAGAAGTATTACTCCCCCCTACCCTCGATATCAACCACATCGTATCAGTGCCATCGCCCCATACCTCGAGTCTCACCAAAATTTGTGTCAAAGGGACATGCCACTGCTATTTGTCAGTCCACTACCATGTCCATCGCCGTCCAAGTTACTCCACAGATTCCACGTCATTACCTGCGCCAGAAGAAGTGTGGTATCAAAACGATCTGCTTGTGAAAGAATCTAGGATGCCCGCATATCGTATGCCAAGCTCTATGCCATGCGGGATGCGTCTTCCGATTTCCTCAATTGATCGGATAGCACCCTTCGAGTTCGACTCCTATTGCTGAACTTCCTTATTGTACTTGACTGACAATCTCACTTGCACGTGATAGAGATTCGACCATCTGTTGGCATTCCTTTCTCCGGCGAACGGTGTAATCACTCTCTTTGAGAAGATCGTCAAGTGTGTCAGTTCGGTACATATTCTCAAGGAGTTCTCTCTGCATCTCGTCCTTGGTAAATCTACGAGGTCGTTAGCAATCACAAGGAAATATTGCTTAAGAGGTTCTTACTGAACGAGGTTAAGCATGATCGCCTTAGGCACCATGTCGATCATAGTTCTCTTCACAATATTGTAGTAAGAGTTGATGAGGAGTTCTAGACTCGTTAGTAGGGTCTCGGTGCAATTGAATTTGAGACTTACTAATGACTTCGACCTCAATTCCTTCTCTCTCAGACAGGGTTCCAGATGCCTTGAGAGTTGGTGGTGGGGCTTCCATAGCTGCCATCTTCTTCTTGTTCTTAGAAGCGAAGAAACTTCCAAAGAAGCCACCGTTTGCATCATTCATATCGCCGAGAATTGGGCTTCCGGCTCGTACTGGTGTTGCCGGAGCAGGCAAGGCTTTTCCGGTCTTGGGGTCCACTTGCACGGGTTTTGCTGAAGTGTGTCGCTCATTGACGAGGGCCATAGCCTGTAGCAAATTAGCATATATTCAAGAACAAGGGTATCATTGCCCTACTCTGTGTCCATTCAAGAAATCGGGGTGGCCGGTGTTGATATAGCATGCCTCCATGGCGACCAAATCCCTGACCAACTTATTCGTAGGGTCCATAACTTTCTTGAAGAAAGCAATTACAACTGCATGGAACTTCTCCTTCAATCCTGGGTATCTTCGGAATAACTGCTTGCCGAGGAGTTGTGAAAGAATACGGACAAGTTCGTCATAGACCAAAGAAACACACTTCAAGCTGGGCTCCTCTAGACGCTTGATTTGTTGCTTGACGATAAGCTCGAAAGCGGTAGTATTAACGAAAAGAGCAGGAGATGAACCAGAGGAGTTGTACAGAATAGTCCTGATGTCGATATCCTTGACTTGATCGAATGGATCTACTGCCTTGACACCATTTGCGTATAGCTCGTGAAAGACGAAACTAATTCTAGCACCCCCTGATAGCTCAATACTTGAAAGTTCCGTGTTGTTACCTTCCAATACTGTTCTCCATTCCTGGGAGAATTCTGTGATGATATTGAGCACGATATTTGCACTGTTACCAAGAATCGAATCTCCCAGGCCTGTGAGTTCTTGAGAGTATTTCTGTAGCGAAGCAGAGATGCGTGCCTTGATATCTGGAAGAGTTTGTTTGATGTGCATCATCAAAATGAGGTTAAGCTTTCTTGCCAAGTATGGGGTTCCGCAATAAGAGCTTTTGTTTCTGTATGCCTTATGGTTTTCGAAGAAGTTCTTCTCGTTTTCCAAAGCTGCCGTGATAACCTTTTTGTTGTCGATATCCCTCTGTCCTCTGTTCACGACTGGGACGTATCCTAATCTCAAGGGAATGACTCGTCCTGCAAGAATATCAACCACGTCGGTTCCTTCATCCATCAGGTCAATCTTTGTGAGAACACCGATTGTTCTTTGACCCTCGGGGTCAACTTCTCGTGCAAGCATCAATCCATCTGAGTTCGCCAAATCGGTATTTGCTCCAGTCACTGCCAAAATGATAGCATTTGACTTGCTGATCTGCTTCAACACCATCTCCTTGATCTGCCTCTCAATATCTCTCGGCTGATCACCAACTGGCACCTTCGTCAGACCCGGTAAGTCGACAAGCGTGAGTGTGAGGACGTTCGGGGAGTAAATTCGGAGGTTGATGGGAGCCGGTGAAATGCCACCATTACGACCAGTCTTTGCTTCTGTCTCCTTGACAATCTCTTCTCGGATCTTGTTGAAATCGTGGAACTTCTGTCCCGGGATATGCAGAAACTCTCCCCACTCGTCGATATTTGCCTCCTTATCACCCCCCCTTGACATTTCCTCCGAGACCCCATTTGTCTTTGCACTCGTGGGCTGTCTGTTGATGAGTTGCAGGATAAGGGGCCGCCTCGTTACGATACCAGTTCCTCGAGGTAAGCTATATCGCTACATTAGATGCCGAGTTCAGGGTTCTTGGAGGGTACGTGGCAGCTTACAAGTCACGCCCTACTATGTTCTCCAGCACTGAACTCTTTCCACTGGACTGACTTCCAACAACGGCTATTTGGGGAAGATCGATCGGGTTCTGTACGCCAACCGTGGTGAAGACGTCTTGAAGCTTGTTGACGAGGCTGCAAAGCTGGTTAGTTGATCGGCGCAAAGCAGAGGTAAATCAGAGGTAAATCAGAAGTAAGGTAGAGGTAAAGCAGCGGCAGGAAAGGGAGTATTTACGTAATTAGACCAGGGTCAGATATGCCTCCTTGGGTGCTCACTACTCCCGCCATAGTTCTCTGAGTTTTGTAGATGTGTTGTGTGTGTTTTGGTAGAACAAGTGGTGAGCTATCGCGGGAGGATGTCCTTACTTTTGGTGTTGACGATGAGCGAGTTGACTAGCGCCTCCCAACCCCTGTCTCAGGTTTGGCTAAATTCAGTCACTTGCTTGTGAACCTCAACCTTTGTGACAATTCATGAGAGCATAAACTGGAACCACGTTCTA
This sequence comes from Bryoglossum gracile, assembly GCA_037952635.1. Classification (NCBI taxonomy): domain Eukaryota; kingdom Fungi; phylum Ascomycota; class Leotiomycetes; order Helotiales; family Bryoglossaceae; genus Bryoglossum; species Bryoglossum gracile. Next base: position 62,731 of record JAPZPB010000064.1, on the reverse strand, counting down.
ATGGCTGGAAATAGCTGAATGTATGTGAATGTCCATGCTATTTGCTTTCGGTGGTCTCCTGCAAGCTTCTGACAATTAAAAGTTATTCCAAGCTCTAGTCGAGTAAAGTCACAAATATTTTTGCTTTGAAGTCAAGTTACTTTTCTACCTGCTCTAGTGGCTATCAAATCCTTCTTAAAGCGCAACTCGAGCTTCACTAGCTAAAGATATCGTAATTTAGGCAGACCGTATTTCATGCGTTTTCAGACATTTCAAAAGTGCAGCTTACGAGTCTCAAACGCCACGTCCTCTCTCACTAGGCTCCAGAATAAAACTGGCACGTGAGCCTCGTCAAGACCACTGGGCTGTTGGTTCTTAATCGAATATCCAATATCAACCTGATTATCCAGTCAACTTGAGTAATCCAGTGAGAGTAAGTAATTACAAAATCCCGAAAACTTAGGTTGGTGTGAATAATCAGAGCTGGTTTCACAAAGACAGCTGGAACACTCAAAACGTGGAAGTGGTTCACGGGGTTGAATATTCAATTTTACTTCAATTATTCTTTCAACTTAGGTAATTCAAGCTGGTTAAATAACCGAAGCTAACTTGGTTATTCTAGTCAGCTTGAGTATTCAAGACGAGCACCAGCAATCCTAAATACCCAAGCTACTTTGAAGAATCGACGTTAAACCGATTATTCAAGCCAGGGGGTGGTTCATTTTATAGAGATCTTCTTTCGTCCCTATTACTTCTGGCATCACTTAATCTCCCTTTCCCAATCCGGCTACTCGGGAACCTACATCACCCTCCAAAATGGTCCCCAGAATCATTGCAGTAATTGGTTCTCTCAATATGGACCTAGTCACAATCACTCCCCGGGTCCCATCTGGAGGTGAGACGTTGACAGGAACTTCATTTTCGACGGGACCTGGTGGTAAAGGAGCCAATCGTAAGTCTCGCATTTCTGTTCCTTGACCTGTTTCCATTGCCCCTTTCTCATGACCTTCCAAGAGAGCAACCCGTTCGTTGTTCTGAGAAACATCCTTGCCATCTTGTAGATTTCAGAACAAAAAAACCTCCCTTCAGAGTCTGCCAAAGGTCTTTTCATTCCACATCCCAACCCCGTCAAGTCTCAACTCCCCTCATCAAACCAAACTAACAGCTCAAAAGAAGCGGTAGCTGCCTCCCGTCTCTCTCGTCCCCGGTCAACCTCATCCCTCACTCCCTCATCACCCGACATAACCGTAAAAATGATCGGCGCTGTTGGCGACGACGAATTCAAGCCCGCACTCCTACACTCCCTCACCTCCTCCCACATCGACACTACCTCTATCACCACCGTCTCCGGGACACCCACCGGCGTAGCCGTAATCTTGGTCGAAGAGTTGTCGGGTGAGAATAGGATTTTGTTGAATCCGGGGGCTAATCACACTTTGATGGCTAAGGATTTTCTTGTGGGTGCCATTTCCAATCGCATCCCTTTGAGCCTCAAGTAATAACCTGGGGGGGTATTCAAGAGGTTTTTATCGCACATGTAATTGCCATGCTGATCTCTTGATACAGAAATCTGAGAGTTTGGGCTCGCCTTTACCTGATTTGGTGATTGTACAACTAGAAATCCCCCTCCCAACCGTTCTCCAAATCATCTCAACAGCGAAATCAGCTGGCGTGGATGTCCTCATAAACCCAGCGCCCGCAGTACCCCTCCCGGACGAAGTGTTCTCCGGCTTGTGCCATCTAATCGTCAACGAAAGTGAGGCAGCGATCCTCACTGGGCGTCAAGTCTCCGAAGTCGAGGTCGAAGGCTTCGCTTGGCAATCCGTCACTGATGAGTTTTTAGCGAAAGGAGTCAAAAACATAGTCGTAACCCTCGGATCCAAAGGCGCCTACTTCGCCAATGCCTCGGGAGGTGGGATGGTGGAGGCGGGGAAGGTTAAGAAAGTCGTTGACACGACGGCAGCCGGCGATACTTTCGTAGGCGCTTATGCTGTAAGCGTGGTCAGGAGGAATGGTGATATGAGGGAGGTGGTGAAGTTGGCTTGTAAAGCTGCGGGGCGGACAGTGGAGAAGAAGGGGGCGCAGGAGGCAATACCGTGGGCCGATGAGGTTTAAGATTTAGGAAGAAGAAATGAAATTTAGAACCGGCGGCACTAGTTTGCTGGAGAGTGCTAAATACGCAATTCATGCCTTACGAAGTTATGTTCTATTATGCTTGAACTTGACTTTTTTTTTAATTACCACCTGTCTCGAGCATTCTTCATTTCGATTTGAATATTTGAAACAATTGGATAATCGAAACAAGTTGTGCAGTTGATAGTTTTTGCGTACAAGATGCGTTTAATATTCCAGAGCATCCAGGTCGCAATTCTTAAGAGTCATAAAATCTCGTAGCACAAAAGATTGAAGCTTGTCTTAACATCGTCGATTCACTCGTCTATTAGGCCATGAACACACAAGGAGCAAAAGAGCTATTCAATTCCATCCATCAATTCCCCGTGCAAGCCATCTATCTCATCGGCCAAATCAACACTCACGCCCTATCCCTATCGCCTTGCCTATAAGATAAACTACCTAACTACATGCACTCAAACAATATTCATAAACCCATCCCATCTACCCCCAAATTCAAGCCCTTGCATACCCAACCCCGGCCGGTCCATTCGTTCTACTGTGTCTAAGGAACGCAAGAAGAGGTGAGAAAGCAGGCAAAACGCCGGTGATTGACTGATGGGGAAAATACCACGGCTCCGTGGTACTCCTGTACAAATGCTGGTGTCCTCCAAATGCTCTGTTGCTGTGAATATGCTGTCGTAGATCTCGTGTCGCGAGTCGAGTCTCGGCTTCGCGGGGAACGAGGGTAAGAGGAGATGGATGTGTTACCACCTACTTTCGCGAGACTGTTCGCTGTTTCGTAAACTATTGGTTCTGGATAACCGGGGATGTGGTTCAATGTCTGTCCATCTTAAATCAGTTAGCAGTGAAAGCTCCGATTCAGAAGAAAAGATACCCACATCCGTATCTTATGATCATCGCCTGCGGAGACAAACATAGATGGGTTGGTCGGGCTCCATACTACGGAGTTGCAACTAGCTTTTCCGTGGCCTTCAAGCTTTTCAATTAGTTGGCCGGTTTCTTTATGCCAAATGAAGATGTGGCCATCTAAGAATTGTCAGTAAAAGGTTCTTGACGTGGGAGAGAACACAGCTTACCCTCACTACCGACTACCACAAAGCTCTCGTTAGCTCCACCATAAGCAGCTCTGATGATAAAGTTGCCACCCTTCTCTCCTCTAAACGACCGAACAGTCTCACGAGATTCCAGATCTACCATCCGAGTCTCCCCATCCATCTTGTGTATCAGAAGATACCTCGAGTTTTGGCTGATGCTTATAGAGCCCATCTTGCATTTGATGTCCAGTTCATACTCAAGCTCGCGTGTAACAAAATTGTACACATAAATGTGGGTTTCGTGATCCATTGCAACTAGGTAGTGACCATTCGGCGAGACGGCTAGGTCTTGTATCCGATGCGTCCGGCCTTTTCCCCAGTCATGCAAAAGCTCACCCCTAAGGTTCCATTGGCAAAGATTCCGCTCTTTATCAAGACATCCTGTCACGAAGCTTAGTCCGTCTGGAGCCCAGACACAACTACTGACTGGTTCGCCAAATCGGGGTAGCGTTACCTTCGTGGCACCAGTCTACAACATGAGTAAGTAAAAGCACACACCCGTGAGAAGAACCTGACTTACGTTAACGTTCCAAGCAATCGCCAAGTTGTCTCTTCCACATGTGATAATTGTAGAGTCATCAGGACTCCACGCCAGCGCACCTACTCCAGCTTCAGGGCCACTAATTGCTCGGAGAACGGTGAAGGTATCCACATCGTAGATGATAATTGCTCCGTCACTACCACAGCTTGCAAGTTTTGTTCCGTCATGTGAGAACTTGACTGACCATACTTCACCGCTGTGTTGCGAAAGGTCTCTTGAGGGATGTCTAGGGAAGTTATCTGGTTGACAAGAGTGATCTTGATACAGTGATGGCGAGGTTGAGGTGTTGTGATATATGCAGCCGGCTATTTGATGACGTTTATTTTGCTGTAGAAGTATCGCTAATCTGTGTTCTGGTAACATGACAGACGGAGAAATATATTCTAGTTTGAATTAGTAAACTCTCGAATCAAAGTTGCGATAAATGAAACCCACTCGAGAGCTCGGACAACAAATGATGCCTTGAAACACCCTCTGCGCCATCCCATTCCGCCTTGGCTTTAAGATCTTCTGTCGACTGGCACATAAGCAGACTGACAATACGTTAGTGACAAAAGAGCCATTTTCTGAGGGGAAAACATTACCTCGAAAGGAAGTGAAGCTTGGCAGTATCTTGATATAGCGGTGTGAGTTCTCCCCGCAAAACCATCAAGGCTCTCCCAGTATCTCTCTGTTCCAAGAGTTCCAGGTATTTCTGTTGCCTTAACCAGAATTGCATGACATTCTTATCAACACCCTTCTGTAATAGCAGTCCAGAACCGTTGATACTAACGCCTCCTTCTTCGGTTGACCCTCCAAACAGTAATGCTTCTGCTTCCTCCCACTCTCCTTGTAAGACGGCATTTCTGAACGCTGCAACTGTCGGACTTTCGAGGTCGAATCCACTTTCTTGACTCAACGTCGATGCAGCCTCATGGTACCCCAGATCCGTCAGGCCCTGTATCATTATCCTAGTAACTTCCTCCCGGTCATGCCCAAAATAGGGAGGCAGCCGGGCTTTGCCACTCGAGTGTCCATTTGTGTTTGCAGACCCATTCATGGCTACCGAGGACCTCCGCGTACCATTCGCCGAGTTTGAAAGAGCCGCTTTGTGTAGAGGGGAAGCCCCGGATCCATTCGAAAATGGCCTCGAAGCGCCATTTGAGTTGCTGCTCTCTCCCTCGAATTTCATCCTAGGGCCTTGGCGCCTTCTCTTTTGACGGTGCTCGTTCTCAGCGGAGGCTGCGCGCACCGAGCCCCTTGGACTCTCTGGACTATGGTGTTCCTCTTCTGGTTCCTCCTCTCGCTGTCGGCGGATGCCACGAGGTATCGGGACTGGGATCTGGGACTGTTGGGACTGTTGGGACGTCTCGGAATCTTCTTCCTCTGATGTATCTGGAGCTGGAGTCGCGGAGATTGCTTGGGACGTTTCTCGTGATTGTTCGGTATAGGGGTTTGGGGCTGAGAGTGTTGTGCTGGGAGGTAGTGAGGGGGAAGTCGGGGTGGATGGGTCGTCGGAGGTGAATGGGGATGATATAAATGGTTGGGAGCGATCGTCAGCCAGGACGACTTCTGCGGGAGTGCCGCGGGTACGTGAGGCTCTCGAGGGGGCGTATCTGGAGGGTTGAGGTCCAGATACCTGACTTGTGGCCGTCCAGAGAGGTGGTGGTGGTGGGTGGTGGTGCAGCGCAGTCTTAGATTTATCCTATCCAGGTTGCTCGGACGGGGTCTGGCGGGTGGCTAGAGCGCGAGAAAGTCAGTTTAAAGGCTCTTGAATATCCTGTAATATAGTCTGTGTGAAATAAAGACGCGTTTGCAAGAGAATGCAGTCATTAGACAAGGACATCGACGTACATCGACGTACAGATGGGAAGTCATAAGATGACGGTTACTTCTGGGTGTTTTAGTGACCAAGCCGGTGGTCGATAGAAGTGTGAGCTATCAAGGTTGGGGCTAGGTAGTTTTGCCGCGGGTCAGGCCTCCCGAGAAGCACTAGAGAGACACTGCTGCTGGGTTATCAAGATCAAGTCATGGTCAATCTGCCAGCGATAACAAAGAATTCGGTAAAAATATATATAACTTGCCTATTTACCTCGAAAGGCTCTAGAAGGACCAAGGAAAAGAAAGAAAGATTCACTAGAATAACTGGCGACTTCCAAAATGCTTGTCCAATACTGTAACCTTGAAAATTACTCACCCAAACATAATATCTCAAGTGCTTTGAGTTATTCAAGTTACTACAGTCACCCAGTACTGCTACGCACTGACCATCTTTTAGTGGGGGCGTGTACGGAGGTTATCATAGATCATTGACTGTTCCTTTTGCTCGCTTGATGAAGCTCACCTGGGCACCCAAGCATCAGCTTCTATCTCGCATCGACACTGCCACAGCCCACAGCCTACATTGCAGTAGCTGCCAGTCCACCTCCCAATCCAATTGACACTCAACCGCGTGTGGCTAGTTCATGAATATTGGCCTACGACCTCGTCTCAGAGCAAGACCATCTCTCTACGACCTCGTTCGCAATAGAAACATTGAAGAGCTATCTCTTGATCTCCAAAGCTTCTCGCGAGAGCTTGCAGCAGTAGCAGAGCTTCCTCCACTGCCGCCATCACCTGCGGTACTGAGATCACCCCCTCCAGTCCCTCTGAAATACCCTTTCCCAGGAACTGTACAGAAATCCACCAATATGGGACCAAAGAAGGCAGCAGCCAAGGACGCCGATGGCGAGGATCAATATGGTATGCCTCAACAAATCGACCTTTACAAACGGGGCTAATGAGGTTTTGCAGGCTCAATATACTCTGTTTCTGGGTATGTAATCTCTCCAGGCATCATTGGCCATCGATACTAACAATAGCAGACCTGTCGTTGTGGCAGAGAACATGATCGGGGTTGCTATGTACGAATTGGTAGGAGGCCTACACCGCTGAAGCCTGGCACACCACTGACCAAGATCTAGGTTCGTGTTGGGCACGATAACCTCGTTGGAGAAGTCATTAGAATCGAGGCTGACAGAGCCACAATTCAAGTATACGAGGAGACAGGTATGCATGCTGTTGATATTTGGATAGTAAAATGCTGATAAGTCAAAGCTGGTGTAACCGTTGGAGATCCCGTCCTCCGCACTGGAAAGCCCTTGTCAGTTGAGTTGGGCCCAGGTTTGATGGAGACAATCTACGATGGTATCCAACGACCCCTAAAGGCTATTGCGGAAGTCTCGAACAGTATTTACATCCCTCGTGGCATTGCTGCACCAGCATTGAACAGAGAGAAGGATTGGGACTTCAAGCCCTTGATGAAAGTCGGAGATCATATCACTGGCGGAGATATCTGGGGAACTGTTTGGGAAAACTCGCTCCTCAACGACCATAAGATTTTGCTCCCACCCAGAGCCCGAGGAACCATCACCCGAATTGCTGAGAAGGGAAGCTACAAGGTCGACCAGAAGATCCTGGAGGTTGAATTTGATGGCAAGAAAACCGAGTACAGCATGATGCACACATGGCCCGTCCGTGTACCCCGCCCTACTACTGAGAAGCTCGCCGCAGACAAGCCCTTCGTCGTCGGACAGCGTGTCTTGGATGCTCTGTTCCCCAGCGTTCAGGGAGGTACTGTTGCTATCCCTGGTGCTTTCGGCTGTGGCAAGACTGTTATTTCCCAGTCTGTGTCTAAATTCTCTAACAGTGATATCATTGTCTACGTTGGTTGCGGAGAACGTGGAAACGAGATGGCTGAAGTCTTGATGGATTTCCCAGAACTTTCCATTACCATTGAAGGTCGCAAGGAGCCTATCATGAAACGCACAACGCTCATCGCCAACACCTCTAATATGCCTGTGGCTGCTCGTGAAGCTTCTATTTATACCGGTATCACTGTTGCCGAGTACTTCCGTGATCAAGGAAAGGATGTTGCTATGATGGCTGACTCCACATCTCGTTGGGCTGAGGCTCTCCGTGAAATTTCCGGTCGCTTGGGAGAAATGCCTGCTGACCAAGGTTTCCCTGCTTACTTGGGTGCTAAACTTGCCAGTTTCTACGAGCGTGCTGGAAAGGTCCAGGCTCTAGGTTCCCCAGACCGTGAGGGTAGCGTCAGCATTGTCGGTGCCGTCAGCCCTCCCGGTGGTGATTTCTCAGATCCAGTCACTGCCAGTACTCTTGGTATTGTGCAGGTCTTCTGGGGTCTCGATAAGAAGCTCGCTCAACGCAAGCATTTCCCCTCGATTAACACATCCGTCAGTTACAGCAAGTATACTAATGTTCTTGACAAGTACTACGAGAAGGACTTCCCCGAGTTCCCTCGTCTACGTGACCGCATCAAGCAACTTCTCTCCGACTCCGAGGAATTGGACCAAGTCGTGCAATTGGTTGGAAAGTCTGCCCTGTCTGACCCTGACAAGATCACTCTCGATGTTGCCGCTTTGATCAAGGAAGATTTCTTGCAACAGAACGGTTACTCCGACTACGACCAATTCTGCCCCATCTGGAAGACCGAGTGGATGATGAAGGCAATGATGGGCTTCCACGATGAGGCTCAAAAGGCCGTTGCTCAAGGCGCAAACTGGAACAAGGTCCGAGAAGCCACTGGAGAGCTCCAGTCCCAGCTCCGAAGCATGAAGTTCGAGGTTCCTAGCGATGGCGAGGAAGTTATTGTCAAGAAGGTATGTTTTCCCCGCCAAAATCTTAAAACAAAGCAGCTAATCCTCCCTTAGTACGAGGATCTTATTCAAGCTATGACCGACAAGTTTGCTTCAGTTACTGATGAGTAAATAAATATGAGTGGGATAAGCTGAAGGGAATTGAGATTGGGTGATAATGATTGCGGCTGCATTGCTTGCTTAGGATCGTGACAGAGTATTGTGGACTACTAGACGCCGAGAATGTAGTATATATTTCCTAGGATGAGTTATCCTCAATACATTCTTGTTCTGTTAAGCACTCCTTTTAGTGGGATGTGGGAAACCTTGATCCTCCTCCAGAAACAAATTGGGACAATACCCAGAAGAACTCTTCCATCACCCACTTAAGCACATGTGATAAACCATTTGCTCTTGCGTTACTTCTTGAGTTTTGCTGCACCATAGCTCTTGTATATGGTCTTTGAAACTTCACTGGTATTTTTTTCCCTTTTGATTTGGCTCTATTGGCTAGCATACTGCTGTGTAAGAGGAGCTTGGCATCGTCACTCCCCATATCCCATAATTATTTTATCAAAAACCTAGTTATCATATCCAAGTAGACTTCTCTTTCTCCCAATTATCAAGCCCTTTTCAAAATTCAAGACTATTGAAATAATTAAGGAGCAGATGATATTCTACTTCAGTCTCAGAAACCAATTTCATAGGGTATCAATCAGGTGGTTGGTTGAAGGTTTCCTCGTGGCAATGTCTGTTAATCTATCGTTCTAGAATCGCTTCTCGCCCATAAATACCAGTTCCACTGATCGCTCTCCATCTTCTATAGCGAGAACTTCTTCGGTCTTCCGAAGCACCTTCGTTTATATAATTGGTTCCTCCGCCTCTTCTATCTCACCAGTCTCCGATTCACACGTCCGAAGCCTTGGAACCCCTCTTCGAATGCAAGCGATTGAAGCAACTCCAGATCGGTGGCGGCGCAGAGACAGAGTTGGCAGATCCTAACCAAAAGTGGTATGTGAAATCCCCACCGGCCGGATAACCTACCAACTTGACAACTTCATCGACATCTCAGTCATGGTATTATTGTCTTTGAGGTAGGACTTGTTGAGAAAGTTTTTCGGTTTTGGAGTTCCGGGGCTGCTTTTAACGATCGAATTACTGTATGTAGACTGCGCAAGTGCTCACACCAGTAATGGATTTGGGTCATTAACCTGCTTGTTTTTGCATTTCTTTTATTATTTTTGGGTGAAGGGGGTTTTTTTTATCCAAGTTCTTGTGATGCTTTCTTGCTATCGCCCATCTGTCTATGTGGAGGATCCGGGGTTACTCGATCCAATAATAAGTCCTGAGTGGTCACAAACTTGAAACTAGGGGTGCGCGTTCTAAAGCTGCTACAGTGCGTGCTTAGCTGTCTGGCCATCCTCGCGCAGTGGCCAGAGAAAGGTGGCACAGAACAGTGTAGAGAATTAAGCCAGCTGGATGATGCCAAAGATCCTGAATATCCCCCGCAGTCAGATAATCGAAACGATTCAAATTATTAAGATAATTTCAATGTCTCGCCTTGCTTAGGCTAAGTTCTTCTGTCCACGGCCATCCATAGTTCCTGCTCATCTGCATCTCTCCCGAGATGATATTAGAGTGATATAACAGCCTACCCCGGAATAAACCATCAAATAGCAAGGCTTCATCGCCCCGGGATAGATTGGTCAAAGTGCTGCTACTCTAGCTAGTCCGATCAGGTCACAATGTTACTTCGCGCGAAGCAGTCAACGACTGGTGTTCTGCTGTCTATCATGTGTATCGTCCCTTTTTCTGAGTATCAATATCTTGGGCGTGTCTTTAATGCGATTTTAATTTAAACAGCGAAGCAGCAAATATTTAAGAAGCAGTTCCTAGGTCAGGGTGCACCACAAACACTTAGGTTAGGCATTACTCAGTGCCAAGTCTACAATATTTTCCACTTCTTTTGTTACTCGAATTCAAAATCTCGAACTCAGCTTACTCGCGCACTTTTCATTGGGAACCGAAATTCCCGATTCATATAATTGTCCACTTATCCCTCGCAACGAATTCACCGGCTCCTCCTCATCAGTATAACATGAACCCAATCAGGTCCCTCGGCCTGCCAGATATGGACAGCGGTTTCATAGCCACTCCAGATACCTCCTTTCCGGCCGCTGCAGCAATCTCGGAACTTGGCTCCAATATGACCTTAGACTAGTTCTCAAGGCCTTGGGGACGCAAGTACCTACCCACCACTGCATCAGGTTTCATCTATTCCTCGTTACCCGCCACCAATTTTTCGGGACCTTCTGGAGGATCCCTCTTCTTGATCGTTGAAGATCTCATGCGCGAGTCCCACGACCGTTGGGCCATCTTGGCAACTTCCAGCCGATGCACCAGTAGGACATGAACCAGGAGATTGGTTACCCGCCTGTGAACCACCACCGCCGCCACCACCGTCCTACGAAGAAGTTCTCATACTTTCCCTTAAAGAAGGCCAACAGACCAGATGACTAGAGTTGGTCTGAAATTTGGCTCACTTACTCTACTTTATGCTTCATGTAAATGTTTTGTTTTCAGTTTTCGAGAGCGCTTATGTCTGAAACTGCCGGGTTCCTAGTATTGAAGGTAGTAGAGATCAGATGGGGTTGTGGAGGCTATGAGGGCTACAGGCAGGTTGGTATTGCCTTCATGAATCGAAATAGTCAGTGAAAACTACGAGCATAGAACTCGATAACTATCCGGATTTTATAAACGTCCTTCTCTGTTTCATAATGGGACCAATTTTTAGAATTGTCAAGCTAATCCACCTCGCAGTAGATATGAGAAACAGCACCCTTGGATATTCCCGATAATCAGAACGAATATGTATCAAACATTTTAAGAGGACTTAATTATTTCGCTGGACTTCAATAGTCCAGGGCAATTCTTGACCGCACTTCTACCTCGGTATTTCCTCAAGTTTCATCTCGATCTTCACAGCGTAAGCTTATATACTTCAAGCACTTATCTGAGACAGGCTTACGAGGAAGTGCATCCTAATTACTCCTACTCGCCTGATTCCTAGAGCCGTACCTGCCACAAGCAGGGCTCGGGAGCGAATACTACTCTTGATGTCCTTCACAAATCCAGATGTGGACACATGAAAGCAAAAGGTTGACTCGCTCCTTAGCTAGATATAGTCAGTAACGAGGTAATGCCTGCCTGTAAATCATTGATGCTCCCAGGGAAGGAGGCCTGAAGCTGTTTCCTGAAACGTTGCGAAATCCCCCCGGGTGAGGGGCAAAGTCACTTCCGTGAATTCGCAGCTTTTGCTAGGAGGTTAGGGAAATGCTACATTTGACTTGATATATAGGCACAGTAACCAACTCACATCCCAGATCTTTCTTCTCGAAACATTACTAAAATTTCATAAGTTTCTCATTACTTTTTGTCACATGAGTCAACCCCTCGATAAACAACTACTACCATAACACCGTCGAACTTAGTCACAACTAAAATGCAGGGACACGAAAATCTCGGAATTGTATGCGCCGCCTTGGGTGCCTCTGCGTGGTTTTTATTTGCGGGTTCATTTCACACGCCAGGAAGCAAAGGCCGGCGGCACAGAGCAGAAAAACGCGGAGGATCTAGAGAGGCAAACCAGAGCCAAGTTGCTTCGGGGTTAGATGAGACTGCAAACTCGAGAAACAGCCAAACTCAAACAGGCTTTGATAACTCCCTACCATATACCAAGTGCAGAGCAAGAGCCAGACAACAGGTCAGAGCAAGGACTCCGGGGTTCTGGCAAAGCCTCCACCTGCGTATAACACGGCGGACAGTGAAGGAGAGCTGGAGAGCAGCAGCGCGTCGTGCACCACCACCATTATTACGCTGCTGGAGACTATCCAATCAGGGGTGGGATTCAGAATGGCGAGGAAGTTGGTGATCACCATCATCACCATCATCACTATCATGGAGCACTAGCTTGGCCCGATCAGGAAACCGTCCCAGAATACAAATCCGCTTATAAATCAGCATACAGATGGCTATGAAACAGCGACTAGATTTTTGCAACACACAGATCCCTGAAACCTCGAAATATTCTGCTCTGCCGTCTTTCATTCTTGTAACTTTCACTCCAGTCACAGAAGAAACATCCAACTCGAACATCAACATCTTTCCCAATTACACTTCCGCATCCGTACGCACACGCATCACCACTAACGTCCTAGAGACTCCAAAGTGATGGAGGGCTGGAAAACGTTCGTTATACTACTAGCGATTATAGTCGTAGCCCTCGCCCTCGGCTTGTGCAGCGGAAGAGTAACCAACAGTTCTGTCGTGCAAGCATACCGACCCGAGACCTCATACCAAGAGGATAAAGATCTCGAGTCACAAGCACGTGCCCAAAGTCAAGTCTCCGACTGGGATACAGCTCCCATTTCCAACGTTCCCTTGGCCCAACTTCCAGGACAGGTCTATATAGGCGGCAGCTGCTATGCCACACGATGAATAACCAGTATCAGCAACAGCTGCAACGGGATTCTGGAACTGGTGGGCATTGGGGTGGCTGCGATGTGACTTCAACCGATAACCCCATCGCCCAGATCAGCGAGGGCTCTCAGAGGAATCATTGATGCAATCATCGGTAGGGCTAGACTGTTTGAGGACATTTGACGAGATGGAACTATACTATGACCAAGTATGCACTAGCAAACTAAGATTTTGGGACGAGACTACTACTTTTAGTTCTCAAAGAGCCACAAATTTATCAGAACATTTTCCAGAAATGAAAATCGAAACTCAAACCAACACCTATTCCATCCCAACCAACAAACACCCTGTAAACCGAGACACCGCGACCCAAAATTATACACACCACCATCATCGCGATAAGACAGAATAATCAACAACCCGAAAAGGAAATGGAGTTCTTCCAACTCCTGTTTCTCTGGTTCGGCGTAACTGTCATCCTCCTCTTGATCATCTACCGCGCCTCCACCTACCTAGAACAAGTCACCCCCGCGGACCAAGCTCGATGCCGAACATTTCTGTGCAGACGGGGACATAGATGGACGTACGTTGATGCCGAAGATTCGGAATCGGAGTTGCTGGGGGCGCCTATTGATTTTGGTGGTTATGGTGCTGTTGCTGTTGCTGGACGGGGATGGTATTTTCGCCCGCAATCGTTGGAAAGTGTGCCGCAGGAGGAGGGGGGGCCACCAAATTTCAGCGATACAGAGGACAATTCGGAGAGTGATTGAGAATGTTATACCTCGAGCTAACAAGCAATTATAAGAGTACCTATGAGAGGAATGCAGGGCGCTGATATCGCGGATCTCAGACAAGGTTGGAGCAATCCTGGCAGTCAGGACGGCCTGAAACTTCAGATACCGAAATTTTCGAGACTATCTGAATACTCAAGACTGTCCCAGTATTTCAGAATACTTCGGTGTTTGGGTAGCTTGGGAGATTATTAGGGCTTGAATGTTCCAAGAGCTGTTGGATATTTAAGAAGTTAGGTTGAGGCTGAAGGACAAGAGAGCACCTGACCCGAGCTCGCCAAGGACAGAGAAAGCGGCACCAGGGTCAGGACTCAGAGGATCAGAGAATCTCCTTCAACTTCGATGTTCAGGATAAATTAGACAAATCAAAACTCGCTGAATTTCCAATTGAATCAGAAGACCCAAGCCTGGTTCATTACTTAAATAACCCTCACTGGGTTGAATATTCCGATAAAGCTGAATATTCTGCCGCCGCTTGCTTTGCTCAGCACGAGCCGAGTCAGATTTATTGCTTCGGGTTATAAGAAACAACATCATCTCGTCTCCCCCAAACCACAATCCAACTCCACAAGTTTTCAGCTGTCGAGGGCCATCTCCAACTCTTAATCGAATTGTTAATTTCAAGAGGCTGCTCAAGATGGTAAATATTTCTCTGGATGCGCCGAGTGGTGCAGCAGCCTAGAGAGCTCTCACCGCTCGCAATAGCATGTCGTTTCAAGAATCAATCATCTTGCATAAAAATCTTGGAGTTCCAGCTGTGCTGAGCTGTGCTGCCTACTGCTGCCTGTTACCCCTCTTCCTTTCTGCTTCTATTACACAAGATGTTCCTCCCTCATCACAGCAAAGGCGTAGCTCTGAGTCATTCTAGGAGTCGAAAACCAAGTGGTATATAGTTGGATATTTCGAGTCTTCTCAATTGCACAAACTCAAACATTCCTAGGCCTTCACTATGTCTGCTTCTCCTACCGCAGGTCTGTCTCGGACCTTGCAAACGATCACTCTCACAAAGATCAATGCGCTTCAGAAACAACGTGCCTCATATGGCAGATATAAAGAGAGTATTCTCCACTCTGCAGAGCAAGCTAGCCCGGATCAGCGCAAGGTCATCGATATCCTTTTGAAGGGAGTCGAGAATCTCGATCCTCCTCCAACCTCAGGCCTAGATCTTTCAAATATCCGTCGATGGCTCGCACAATCACATCTGGACTCGTCGATGCCCAGCACCATGTTTGGCGAGTTCGAGTCCCAATTACGATCCCAGCTTGATGTCCAGACCCGACGACTTGACTTGGCTGCCCTGTACTCGATGCTCTTGACAGAGTGGCTGAGTCCCTCAGAAAGCGGCGTGGGTCAAGTCGATGTCTCGGACACAGGATCACTTGACGGGACATTCCAAGTTGTTGAGAAGGATCGGCTGAAACAACTTTCGGACAAGTTTGCTTCAGTTGTCTTCACCCCATTGGACACGGATAAGGCGGAAATCTCGACGTTCCTCAAAGGCCTCTTTTCGGATGATGCTGGTGAAAAGGCACTCGATCGTATACATCGAGACTTGAAGCAGAGCATGGAGCTCCTTCTGAAAGACAAGACTCCGTTTGACAGCAAATCGATCAAATGGTGTTTGAGGGGCCTGCTTGCGAATTCACTCCTTCGAGACGATAAGAAAGCTATCCTTCAAGAGTTCCTCCAAGACGAAGTCGCACAGATGGAAGTGTGCGATGTGCTAAACATGAAATTCGCCGATCTGAAGAATTGGGACTGGGATTGCGGGAAGGATGGGTTGCTTGTTGAGCCTCGACCTCAATTGAACGGGAAGTATCGTATCGTGATGGATGAAGATGTCTTGGATGCAATATTCCTGCATTTCATGGGAATGACCTGGGCTTCAGTGACGAAACGTGTTCTCTCGGAGGTCAAGCAGTACGTGTCAGGCTTTTGGAAAGATAAGAAACAGATACCAGAGGGTGCACAAAATCGACGGCACTATTTCTTGGGAGCTTCAAACTTATCTCGATGGGGCTATAGGGGTCATGGGATATGCGCGGGCATTGAATGGAAACGACAGGAGATGTACAAGGACGACTTCTTCCTATCACAGATGCCAAGCAGTGTCTTCGAGGGTGCTGGGGGTTACGATGGAGGCGAAGATTCGGAAACCGATGGAAGGAAGTCCCCGAAGGAGATCAAGCAGCAATTACTGAGAATGTTGGCGACTGAAGTACAAATCCAGAAGGCTCTCTACGGTGAGGTTGCAGTCGTACAATCAGACTTCCAGTGGTTTGCGACAGGCATCTCGCACAATACAATCTTTGCCATACTCCGATTCCTGAATATCGATGCGGTGTGGGTCGGGTTTTTCAAGAAGTACTTGGAGGCACCCCTCAACATGGGTCCTGTCTCTGATGGAAAAGAAGGTGCTGATCGAGTCCGGAGACGGAGGCGGGGAATTCCCATGTCCCACTCACTGGAGAAGTTCTTCGGTGAGCTGGTACTGTACTTCATGGATCTAGCCGTTAATCAAGAAGCTGGATTGCCGTTGTATAGATTTCATGATGATCTCTGGCTTGTTGGTAACCCTAAGAAGTGTGCGACAGCCTGGCAGACTATGGAGCGTTTCACTAAGGTTATGGGTCTGGAGTTCAACCTCAAAAAGACTGGATCAGTTCACCTCACTGCCAAAGACTCCACCTACGAAGACTCTCAGGTACTGTCGAAGCTACCAGAGGGAGATGTCTCCATTGGGTTCCTGCAGCTAGATCCCGAATCAGGGAACTGGATCATCGACCAGGAAGAAGTCTCTCGTCACGTAAAACAGCTATCCAAGCAGCTCTCCAATGCTCCTTCTATACTAGCATGGGTACATACCTGGAATAGTTGTATCGGCCGCTTCTTTACCCATACCTTGGGGGAACCAGCCAATTGCTTCGGCCAAGTTCATGTTGACGCCATCCTCGCTACCTACAAGAATATGCAAGACACCATCTTCCCTGGTTCAAACGTCAGCACCTACCTGAAAGGCCTCATAGCCTCCCGCTTCAATATGACTGACGTACCTGACGCGTTTATCTACCTTCCCGAGTCACTGGGTGGTCTCGGGCTCAAAAATCCATTCATCCAACCCCTCCTCATCCGAGAAACCGTCAACCTGAGCCCAGAGCGAAAGCTCGAGAAGTTCTTGGAAGATGAAGAGAAAATGTACCAAGACGCCAAGACAGAATTCGACGCCCTCGATACTGCAGGTCGACGCCGACGTATCCACGAGATCATGAAATCCTACCCCGATTTCCCTGTCCTCCCGGAACTACTCACACACGTCGATAGCTTCATGAGCAAAGAGGAATACGTCCGCTGCCGAGAATCGAACAATCGGGATTTAGTAGCAGTGTATGATAATCTGATGCAGCAGCCAGTGAAGAAGTATATGGAGACGTCGACAAGAGTACGTAATGAAGTGGACAAGCTGGAGTTTAGGAGTGAGGAGGGGATGGCCGAAGAGATGGGGTGGCTGTTGGGGTTATATGAGAAGGAGTTAGTGGAGAAGTGTGGGGGCTTGAGGATTGTGGAGAAGAACTTGCTGCCGTTGGGGATCTTAACGATTTTGAGGAAGAGGAGAGTGGCTTGGCAGATGGTGTTGTGAGGAAAATAAGCGTTAGGGCGAGTTTGAAAGTGGCAAGATTGCTTGATTGAGATCGAATCATTGGACTATGACATTGTAGCAGTCCAACAGAGTGAATTTTTTGCTAAAGGCGTTGTCTTAAGCCTCAGAACTGCCATAAAACCCCAATTACCCAAGTTCTTAAATTTTTCCAATTTGTCCTAAATACTCAAATGAGCTTGAATATCCATTCAATCTTAAATGTCTAGGTCCTTGTAATTTCTAGAGTCATTGGCGGCAAGGACTCTGAGGATGCGAGTTGTGGTTTTGTAGAAGAGAAGAGAGAATCCAAAGAATTACTCATGTTGCTGATATTGTACTGTAGCCGAGGACATGGACATGCAACATCAAATCCGACTCGAGCCAAGCAAAACCCGTCCACCGACTTTCCCTACCTGTCCCCTCCTCTGCATTTTGTCGATTCTATCGGTCGGTTCTTCCCAGTCCCTCCTTGACTTTTGCTCCACACTTCAATCTCAAACTACCACTGATCTTTAGGCCTCAACCGAACATCTGGACCCTATTTGCGAATTGATCTCTGCCAGCCCTCATGATGTGGAATCCCTTCGCATATTTCAATCTGTAAGAAGCTTAAGACCGGCAAGCTTACAATTTTCACTGCCTCTCTACTTATCATATCATCTAATGAACACTTCATTGACACTCCTGCAGCCCGGAAGACTTCGTCGGATCTTTCCTTGGCTCCCAATTCGCGACCCTCCCATACCCCGCTGTCTCGTTCAACGGGCAAACGATTATCGTCACAGGAAGCAATGTAGGACTGGGACTGGAAGCCGCTCGCCACTTCGTCCGCCTCGGGGCATCGACTGTGATTCTTGGAGTACGGAGTATTGGTAAGGGCGAAGTCGCAAAGAAGGATATCGAGGAAAGCACAAAGCGGACAGGCGTGGTGGAGGTATGGCAGGTCGATCTCAGCGCATACGAGAGTGTCCGCCAGTTCTGCACCCGAGTACAAAAGCTAGAACGCCTAGATGCTGTTGTGGAGAATGCCGGAATTGCTACGCCGAACTACGAGGAGTTGGAGAGTATGGAGAGCACAATTACGGTCAATGTCATCTCAACGTTCCTAATGGCGCTTCTCTTGCTACCGAAGCTCCAAGCCGATGCCCTGAAACACAATATAGTTCCCAGACTTACGATCGTTTCTTCTGATGCCCATGTACAGGTACGCAGCTCCAATTCTACGAAGGGGCGATACTGATTGAGAAACAGGCCAGATTCAAAGAACAAACAGCCGATCCCATCTTTCCCGCTCTCAAGAACCCCGCCAACCAAGCCGATCACTACAACCTTTCCAAACTTCTCGAGATCCTCACAATCCGCGAACTTGGCCCAGCAATGACAGCTTCTGGAAACCCCAAGGTTATACTGAATACGTTGACGCCTGGATTTTGCCACTCAGAGCTTATGAGACATGCTCGCTTCCCATTGAATCTGCTGGGTTGGATTGGGAAGCAGCTGATAGGACGGTCGACAGAGATGGGCAGTCGGACACTTGTTGCAGCTGCTTGTGCTGGCGATGAGAGTCACGGCGAATATATGGCGGATTGCAAGGAAGCAGAAACGAGTAAGTGGGTAAGGAGTTTGCAAGGGAAGGCAGTCCAGAAGAGGTTCTATGCGGAGCTCTTGGGGGTATTGGAGAGCATTGAGCCAGGCGTTACGAAGAATATTTGAGCTGTTGATCGTAAGAGGTGGTATGCTCTCAGGTACTGGCTAGGTCCAGTATGTATGAATACAGACAGGAGTTCTCCTTGACTGCTTCTGCCATGGCGAAGAGATGATGCGCATTTTCTTGCTCTGACTTTTCGTGCTTTAACGCGCTGCATTTTCCTAACTCACTTGTGCCCGGCCAAATGATGTTTTTGATTTATTAGAAATCAAGAACCAATTAGGCTTAATTATCAGTGGCAATTATCACGAACCCACTTTCCCCCAGCCCAGGATGTCCAGAAAGTCACATCTGAGGAGAATAATATTGCTCCAATTACTTTTGCTTTCAATACACTATTGTTCGCTCTCTTTTCTCATCACACCAAGTGACTTCGCTTTGCGAGACACGTACTTGGGTCGGGTGTTCGGCGACCATCTCACGCATAAAATTGCAACCCCCCGCGCTCACCCCCCTCCATATATTTTCCCGGTGGAAAATTGTATAAGAAATGCCAAAAAATTATTCCCAAGTTCTACTCTTACGAGCGAAATGTTGTAAGGTTTTAAACTTAGAAGTAGTTAAGAATGTTTTGTTCGCGTTAGTGTATCCAAAGTCCAGTTTAAGTAGGAATTTGGCTAGTTTCATTAGGGACATATTGGTCCCCCTCTTTTTTTGGCGCATGTGTTTAGACACCATGCATGTAGTTTACATCAAGAAGAGTGTTCCGGACAACGACACTAGCCACTGCGCCAGGGCGATCAGTTTTTGTTAGGCTAGTTGGTGATGATGACGGTCTATTGGGGTATATATTAGGATGAAAAGGGAGGAGGCTAAGCCAGGCTGGTGGAGGGGGGAGGTTGAACATGAGAGACAAATCACGCCTGGTCTCTTGAGAGTTTTATAATTTTGGTCTCTACAGTGAGTATCTCATCTTTCCATGCCACGGTTGTCTCGCGGCAGCATCTTTCTTCACCACGCAGACGCGTTGACTTCAACTGGAAGTCTGGAACCATCTTCGCGAACCGGGGCTACATTATCTAAACAACTTTAGCATGCTAGTAGCATTTCCGAGTTATGTAAATGCGCAGGAACACAGTTTTCCAGCTTCAGACGCCACCAGGTGCACATCATAATGGCACTCCTCGGCGGCAACTTCATCTACTTTTGTCAACCCGCTGCATATCACAACAACCAATCCCAATCGCGGTACTCAGCTCCTAACCTGTGGTCTTCTAGCGAGCGTCTTAAAAAGACTGGACACTCTTGAATCTCAAAACATTCTTGAATATTCACCTAGTCTTGATTACTAGCCTCATTCTGATTATCCACGTGAATTGACCGATCGAGGTGAACTCGATATTCCAAAAAAAAAAAAAGTCAGTAATAAAGACCAGCTGAAATTCAAGGCAAAATAAGACTCGCTGTCCGGGAAGCAAATGTGCATACTCCTACCACCTTCAATCACACGCCCTATCAACACCTACTTCGGTCGATTCTCTAGTGGTAACAGCAGGCTTCAGTAACTTGCTCACAGGCTGTCACTATTACCGATACCAGAAACCTTCATCTTACGCATCTCCTAGCCATGAAAATACTCATTTCCTAAAGACTTGAGCTTTCGTGACAAAAAGTGATGTTGATCCCGAGCCCGAGGAGAGAGAACAGCCAATTAACCGATGACCCCTGAATCAGACGAGAAAGGGGAAGAGAGCAGAGCTTTGGGATCTGGGGACTTAATCACAATTATCTAATCTCAACCAAATCAACATGATCAAACCAAGAATAAATAAATAAGGACTTCTTGTCTCGGCAGACCCTCAGCCAGCAAATAATATGCGTTATTATCTCCAGTTGCCTAACTTTCTCGCCTCCAATCTAGGCTACTGTAGTGTAGGTATAAGTACTGTACCACGGTGACGTCACTGCAGTGAGCCGTTTCCAAGGACTAAATTGTCATGCCAGCACCTATCATTTATACTGCATGTAAGACTTCCAAAACATTCTTCCTTCCTTCCTTCCTTCCTCCTCAATCTAAAACTGATGACAAAAGTGATCTTACTTCGTACATCTCACACGATCTTTCTGAAGCCTACAAATTCAACTTCACAAATCTAGTATCAATCTTCGCAAACGACAACAACTCACAGCGATCAAAATGGGCATGGTTTCCGCGATCTTCTTGGTGCTCATCACCATTCTCCGTAAGTTCAACTTCTGCTATGACAATAAATGTGTGGCTGATGTCTCCTAGTTCCTCCCGTTGGAGTCTACATCGTCTCAGGATGTGGTGCTGACCTTTTGATTAATATTTGCCTCACTATTCTTGGGTAAGTCGTCTTCATACCTCCTCATCGTCTAAAGACCTTAGAACTGACGGCGATACCAACAGCTACATTCCTGGCCACATCCACGCTTTCTACCTCGAGTACGTCTACTACGACCGCCGCGAACGAGCTCGTGAAGGCCGCTTCACCGCAGCCAGAGCTCCTGGTATCTACAGTGAGCGAGTCCAGAGCGGTGGAAATGGATATGGAACCATCGTTCAGCCCACCAATTAAGGTGCTGCCACAATTTCTGAACCCAAGGGTGGGACAAAAGGGCATTGGTTTCACAAGGCAGCTGAGGCGGATGCATAATGGTGATGCAGGACTCAGCACTAGGTGTGGGGAAACGGACTGAACAGATACCAACTTGCAAAACGTGCGTGACATTCGGAATAAGCTTCGGGGGATAATGGACTGAACGATAATAAGTTTTTCCTCCTGAGTTCCTTCGAAGACGGGGCGTTTGGTCCAGATTATGTGTGATGTGTAATGCGTTGTGCATCTCATGATGGCTTTGATAATTCATATGCAATGTCATTGAGGAATTCAAAAATGGAATAAAAGTTCGTTCTAGTGTAATCAGCAAATTGGATATCTTCGCAATTTAACTTGCAAGAAACAGAGAGGTACAATGGCTCGCGGTGGACAGAAAGAAGTTCCACAGACTGGCATTAATATTTAAGATTAATTCAATATTCATAACAGCTTCAATAATTAAGCTGACTCGGATTATTCTAAGGACTTAATACTCCAGACGCCCAGGTATTCAAGATATTCTAAACAGTCAAGACGGTTTAAATATCCCAAGATACCCCACACAGAGCTCGTCCCTAGCGCGGACAGGGGTAGCGGGCGGCTTCGAGAAGGCTGAGGCGAGACGTGTTAAAGTTCAAGAGTCCAGACAGATATCAAGAACGAGCTCGTCTTTCTCTGCCTACCTACCTACTTTCACCACCACCCAATTCTGCGACCATTATCATTTCCTCCTGGGAACTAAGTTCATGTCATAGAAGCTTACCTCTAAAAATTCCAACCAAGTCTGCCAAGGGGCCAGCAACAATGCATTCCACCGTAGTTCGCGCCCAAAATGTCTTCGGCTTCTTCACAACAGTCGCCTTTGCAGTCGCAGCCTTAATCGCATGTTCAGATTTAATATCACCGAGGACGCCAAGTGCGAGTGTTTCTATTAAAGATGTTCAAGTGTACGTTACAAGTGAAGGGGAGGCTGACTCAACGCCTCACCTTACCTCCCTCTCCCAAGTACCCAAGTACCCAATCTTCAGCACAAGTTGCTAACATACCTTTCAATCTAGTGTCAAAGGCAGACCCCACTACTACTCAGCCAAAAAAGAAGAATACGCCGTGATCCGCTTTTCCCTGACCGCCGACTTCTCCTCCCTCTTCACCTGGAACACCAAACAACTCTTCGTCTACGTCTCCGCCTCATGGCCTAACTCCACCTCCACCGAGCTCGTAAACGAAGCCGTCATCTGGGACACTATTATCACCAACCCGTCCGCCGACCATCTTCAAAACATTGGCCCCGCTGCCATGAAGAAATTGCTTAGGAGTTCGAAAGGAAAGCCGATTGATCCATCGAGAGGCAAGCTCGAGTTGAAGAACCAGAAAGCGAAGTACCAGATTACTGCGCCAACAGGGAAGGTCGCCGAGACGGATGGGGTGGTACTAAAGGTGCATTATAATGTGCAGCCGTGGGTGGGCATTTTGACTTGGACGCCACAGATCGAGTTTGGGGGGTGGAAGACTCTTAAGGGTGGAGTGAGCAAGGTGTTTAGGTTACCGGTTGTGAAGGTCAAAAAGCAGGAAGAGAAGAAGGCTTAGGGGGTTTGCGGACGGTTATCGGGGCAGTAAATTAGAGAGCTTGAATTTGGAGCTTTGCAGATACCTAGACGAAGGGAATCGAAGTCCTGGTTTACCTCAGTCTATTCGCTTGAATGGGTGCAGACATGATGTCTATCAAAATGTCAAGTGGCCTCTCTTTGCGGGGCGGGGGCCCCTCTCAAACATAATCTCCTTATCACACTGCAAGGATAATTTCCCCCCTCTTTAGCAGCATAAGGGGCAGTCCGCAACCTCACGTCGGAAGATTTGGCTAAGCAAATCACACTCATATATACAGAAAGATTAGCACAAGCCAAGGCGCAGAAATACTCTCAATTACTTTGTCTTCAAATTCTAGTCCATCTATCCATTATCCAGGAAAAATCCACACACAAAGCTATCTCCTTGACCAAATGTGTGCAAGGCTTAGTCCTTGGCTCCCAACCCAATGTTACTTGGAGGCAAATGCCAAGACGTCATGAGGTCGTCACATCAATCGCAAGGCTGTGTCTTCAATACCACCCACCAAAACAGATATAAATTTCAAGTTATTCTTATGGCTTTGTGATATTTTTGTTCTATTTTGAGATATTATTTCGTGATGGTTGGAGTAAGTCATACCCATCCCCGACCCGGTTCCAAGAAGTCCTGAGAATCCAAACTAGCGAGGAAGTCAACCCTCTCTCTCTAGATGTCAAAGCTTCTTAAGTCGGTCCGAAATCAAGGTACGTTAGGTATTCACGCTGACTAGAACACTCAAATCCTCCTAGTTATTCACAAACGGTGAGACCTCGACTGAGCTTAGTTTTCGGAGCTGTTTTGGTTATTTACCGTTCTGTGATTATGTACCGTTCTGTGATTATTGCTGTACTCCATTCTCACAAGATACTTGTGTACTGTACCTCGACTACTAGGTTATGTAATCATCTTTCGCCTTTCTGACAATAGTTTGTACAACCTCACGTATTTACCAGACCAACAGAACATTTTTTTCTGTATGCTTTTAGCCATATCTCCAGGGCATTGAAAGGGTTAATGGATAGTTGTGTTACGATTTTGGCAAGGTGAGGCGGGTACTCCGGCAACGTTGACTTTGTGTCTCGCTTCGCCCACAACTCTCGTTCTGTTGTTGTATTAATTTAGCTACTTTGGGAACTCGTTTTTGTGTGATGGAGGAATTTGCCAGCACTTAGTTACGCCTATTATGTAAGGCAGATACTCAGCTGTGGAATGCCTCTGGTAATAGTTACACGTTGCCGCACTGTTCTTCCAGTTCTGGCCGCTCTTCCACAAAGCTTCAATTAATGGAAATCAATGGCATTCTATCTGGTCATAAGCTACAAACCGTGTCCTGGGGTAGGTGAGTAAAGGTCCCAATAACTCCTATACGAAATAGCTTACAAGCTAGTCCACTAAAGAAGTCTGAGTTGGCATGGCTGTGTGTCCTTCCGTCAATAGGTCCAAAATGAAATGTAAATACCGCAGCCTTTCCTACTTTGAAGTTCGTTACTCACTCACGAGCTTCTCGACGTCCAAACAATATCACCACTCGCTCACAACTACACTCCAAACATAGCTTCAACCTTCAAAAAATTCTATTCAGTACCATCTAGCTCTCATAACTCCTCACCCTAGCTGGTCTCACCGCCGTCATTGTCACGGGAAATACCCTCCCACCCAACCTTCCCGATGGACACTGCAGCGGTGATGGCGGTATTGAGTCCCGAATCCGGAACTGGAGTAGCCTTGTCAGCAAGAGTAGCAATTTTAGATCAAGCCAAGCAATAGTATCTTAAATCTTTCACATGTTACTAACTCCAGTTTGGAGATACGGAAAAAAATTGTCTCTGCGAATTTAATTTCCTCTTGGCCCATGTCCTAAGAGCTAAGGAGAAACTCCGGACTCTCCGATTCAATCTCGAACCTAGCCATGGACACTTGGTGTGAAAGATAGTAAACCACTTCAGTAATAAAAAGCAAAGACCGATACCGAGTCTCTAGTTATATAGAGTCGCTTGGTTTCTTTTGATATAAATAATCATTCTGAGGATTGAACACCAAGCAACTTAACTCAATGATCAATCTACGTTGAATACCTACCTAGAATAGAAGTTCTAAGCTTTCAAAATATAGTACGAATTCAGGAAAATATCTAATCAAATGTAGACAATAATCTTTTAAAGGCTCTCCTGTGTGCCCATGATCGACCGTTACTCTCATCACCGCATTGAATTTGGCTAAATTGAGCGCTGGTTGTCCTCTCCGACCTTGACCGAATCGAGACTTAAAGCAAACCACACGAGTTTGGAAGTTCCAAACCATACACTGCGTTGTTCCAAAGACACGGCGCTTGAGGAAGTTATTCAGAGTTTTAATGCGAGCCGAATGAGGTGGCTGTTAGGCCAGCCGAACTCCGGAGGCAGAACAGATGATGATATGGAAACGCCAAGCAGTAGTTCTCCGAAAGACATGATGAGCTTTCACGAACCTCTCGCTACCAAATCCAAGAATACCTGGCGCTCCGGTTATGATGTCCATCGCGCACTGCTCAGGCAATCCTCAGGGACGGTTGGGAAATCTCCAGGCTCCGAGGAGGTCAACAGTTTCGAGAAATTCTACAAAATAATGCGCAAACCGATTTCAAAGTTCCGACTTTCTTGCCAATATTCGTCACTCTCTTTAATACCCTTTAACTGCGAATAGTCTTGCAATTTTACACTT
The DNA here is from genome assembly GCA_037952635.1 of Bryoglossum gracile. NCBI lineage: Eukaryota > Fungi > Ascomycota > Leotiomycetes > Helotiales > Bryoglossaceae > Bryoglossum > Bryoglossum gracile. The sequence goes on along the minus strand of JAPZPB010000064.1, from coordinate 36,881 downwards.
TTTTACTTCTCAAACTCTCGCTTAAACACTGGTTTTATTAATCACTTACATCACACTCTTTCAAAATGCATGCCTGAACCGCTTCACTCACTAATGTTTTATGTGTTGAGTTTACTGTTAAAGCTGCGCAAATCACAGCAGGACTCGCTATCCGAGACTTGGAGCTCGCCGAGGCTCAAAGCTTCAGTGTTGAAGCCTGTGACGTCGTGTTGGACGGAAGGGAGCTCAAGAAGTAAGTGATGCTAAACTTCGCTTATCGTCTCTGGGAAAGTAATAGGAGTGAAGAGATGGGAGATAAGAAGATGGAGGGCAAGAAGGCAGCGGCAGTGACCGTAGCCAGAGATGAAGATCCCAACTGAAGAAAAGTGAAGATATCTAGGAGTTCGTGAGAAGCAGATGCCAAGGCGTTAATTATGGTTATGGAAGGCTTCTTGTTTGGGGACGTCTCGGGACGTCTGCTCACAATCCTGTGATATAAGATAGGCAATGACTGTATTCCCGCTATCTCGGGACCAAGTGTTAAGCCCATTGCAATGTAAGAGCTAAGATAGAATACAGAATTTAACAACCAAAGTTTAACAAAAAATATCCTGTTCAATAATCAAACCTCTCCCCGACCATCTTCTCGCTGAGAGCCCAAAGCTTATCTGCATTTTCCTTTCCTCTCGCCCACGGGCATTCTTCTTTGACCGGGACTGGCTTACAATACTCGAGGTACGCACCATTACTTGCTGTAGCTGTATTAGTTTCATGTTCCTGAGGATGAGAATACAACTTACATTGAAGTGAAGGATCAAATGCGGCTGCAATATATGATGAAACCCCCCGGTCATGAGTAAGAATTTTTACAGAGGACACTAAATCCGTTAGTTAGATTTTTCTGTTACAGACTCCAATTGGGCACTTACTCAGTGCAAAGTCTTCTTGCGTCATGTGCTTTCCGAGGTTGGTGTTGATACCTCCACCAACATGGAGAGAAAAGGAGAATATCCCTTTCGGCTGAAGTCTCCCAGCTAGGGCCGCCGAGAAGAGTATATTGGCGGTTTTGGACTGGGAATAGGATTGCCATTTATTGTACGGCCCATTCTTTGCAGTGTTAACTTTGCTTTGATGGATGTGGGGGGATAATGCTGACCTCGAAATTTGGATCGTCGAATCGAACCCCCCCAAATTGGTACCCACCGCTACTGACATTGACAATCCTCCCTCCATGGAGAATTTTGCCAATGAGAAGCATTGTGAAGACAAAGGGTCCCAGGTGATTGACACCAAACTGGCTCTCGAATCCATCCATCGTCTTTTCATAAGGAGTCGCCATAATCCCCGAGTTGTTAATCAAGATATCGATGTTGTCTGAATATTTGTTGACTTCTGCTGCCCCATCGCGTACAGACTTGAGACTTGCGAAATCAAAGATGAGGATTCGGGTTTTGACGTCTGGGTTCTTCTCCAAAATTGCCCTCTCGGTCTCTTCAATGGAAGATCGATTTCTTCCGGTAAGGATGATGAGAGCTGGGCTGTGTGATGCAATGACCATGGCGGCTGTGGCACCGAGCCCATTGGGGCTGCAACCTGTGATCAAGATAACCTTGCCGGTGATGTGTGCTGAAAGGACCGCAGCCACCTCGGAACCAGTTGATTCTGGGGTAAATTTTGACATGACTAGATGGATTTTTTTTTTTTGGAAATTTGAAAAGTCTGGGTAGTCAATCTAGGAGATTTTGAGAGGTGAGATGAGATGAATGGAAAGGCTACTTTCAATGTCTAGTTCGATGAGCTTTATACCTTAGGTTCTACGAAAGCCAAGGTGGTAGCCGCACTGCGGTACCATGGCTCTCTGCAACCCAAAACCATGGCTACAAATACAATGTATGAAGGTGTTTGTGGGTTCCGATCTTAAAATTGAAGGAAGATGACAGCAGTCTCACCGGACCTGTTCTCTTTGGTTGCGCTTAGGCAACCCCTTTTTGGCTGCGCTTAAGCTAGTACTAAATTGGACGGTTTTTCTAATAACTTAGTCATTTCACGACATGCAGCCTCACGACATATTTCCTTTTCTTTAAGTTTTACCAGCTTTGCCCTTAAAAGCTTCTCGTCTTCTTTGGTTACCCCCACCCTCTATCGCCTCGTCTCGGTTGCTAAGCATGTCTGGGACTAGGACTAAGACTGGATGCTACACATGCCGGCTCAGAAGAAAAAAGTGTGACGAAGAAAAGCCATTCTGTCTAAATTGTCGCTCAAGGGAGATCCTTTGCTATGGTTATGGTAATAAGCCTGACTGGATGCGGGGGAAAGATAGTTGGAAGGAGGTTATGGAGTCCGATGAAGCAAGGCATATCAGAGAGTGTGCGGAAACAACGTATAAGTTGAGACGACGCAACCAGGGCACCAAAAGGAAGGGAAGCGGCCGCAAGCCAGGAAACCAGGAGGCCAATGGAAGCCAAAAGGCGGGCTTACATATCCCCGTCACGATCCCAATTCCAAATCAGAATTTGAGCACAAATTCAGTGCAAGCCATTGAGCCCGACCATCTGTTTTCAATAGCCGCTACCCGAGGACATGTTGATAGGGTTGTTGATATGCGGCATCGTTTTGGCTCACCAGATACAAAATCAATGGAGTCTATTTGGTGGGACAGTAATCTACCGTCTTACCACATCGCCTCACGCTCTGATAGAAAACTCATGATGACCTTTCTTAATGTCATTTTCCCACTTCAGTTCGGATTTTACGGCTTATCAGGGACAACAGACCGGGGTTGGCTACTCCATATTCTTGTTGATACTGAACCAATCTATCAAGCAGCTCTAAGCGTTGCAGCCTCTTTTGAATCTGGGAGGCGGAATGGATCTCGGACTGAAGCCTCGGATCTTCATCCAGATGTTCGGAAACTGCAGACAGGTGCCTTGCGAGGGCTACAACAACGTGTGAGTGAGCTGGGTGCTGAGATCTATAATGGAAAAGAGCTCTTACAGAGAGTAATGCAAGCTCTTGCTATCATGGCCCAGCTTTTGAGTCTTGAAGTCTTCAGTTTTGTAGAAGGTCAATGGGAGATACACTTGCAGGCTTCCCGAACGCTACTAGGAATGCTTCAAACCAAATGGGCACTCGGAATCTTCACGGAGAAAGTAATGACAACATCGAACTTGAGTATGGATGAGGCAAACAGTTGTTGCGGAGATGATCTCAAAGCGCTCAAGTTCTTCATCATGTCTTTCGTCTGGGTCGATATCGTCGCCAATGCCACTCATGGGCCCCCACCATTTAGCCCAAGGCACTTCGACTACCTTCCTCTGCTGAAGAATGGCTATCTGAAACCACAAGAGATGATGGGATGCCAAAGTTCTGTGATGGTTTTAATCACCGAGATCACCGCCTTAGAGGCCTGGAAAAACGTACAGACAGAGCGAGGTTGCTTGAGCATGATAGAGCTGGTGAAACGTGCAACTGTCCTTAATGACCGAGTTATTCTTAGTATCCAGGGTCTCGAGTGTAAACTCTGCATAAATCCCGACAATCTGGAAGCCGACAGCGAAGCAGTCAACCTCATCTTTGCCTACGCGGCACTTATCTACTTGCACACTATTGTTTCTGGAGTTTCTCCCCACACACCCGAGATCAAACACAACGTCACTCGCTGCCTAGAGAGGTTTGAAGCGCTTCCATCTCGGCTTTTGATTCGGAATTGCTGGCCATTCACAATTGCGGGTTCCATGGCGACTGAGGACCAGTATGTCAGATTCCGGGCTCTAGTGACTCGAGCCTCAACTGCTAAGCAAGCACTGGGGACGACTTGGAAAGGATTGAAAGTGATGGAAGAGTGTTGGAGACTGCGGAAGTTTGAGCCTGGTGCTGGAATGTGGTGCTGGAGATCAACTATGTCGAAGATGCAAATGAAGATCTTGCTGATATGAAGAACAAGGGTTGGCAATAAAGCAAAAACCCGAGAAGTAGCCCAGTAGTTATCAGAATATGGATGTATCAGTAATTTACCGGGGACTCCACAGAGGACTATTTTCTCCTGAAGCTTTAGAGTCAAGAATCAATGGCCGAGTTCCCCAGACATTCCAAAATCTCCGATGAGTCTTGAAATAACAGCAACCTTGGAGAGGCTACTTTCTTCTTGATTATTTCCGTAGTCTAAATATTCAAGAATCAAAATTCCTTGGCGAGGCTGGGAATTGAAATATGTGCAATATCCAAGGTGTAATGGGATGTCAGCGTCTGGAGGGGTCTCTCTACAACCCCGAGGCACTTATTAAACCCCTAGAAGGATTGGCTTTCTCTCAATCAATCGATTCGAAAGTCTTTAAGTGGAACAAAGTCGTGAGTACTTTCAACATTACCATTTTCGTTTAGACTTACTCTCAATTAGGAATGTCTCAGGCCCCTGCAGCCTGTCGTCTCCCGCTTGTAGCTTACACAACCTGAAAACCTCCATTCCAACCTCCTCCAGCTCAGAACCTCTTTATATCGCCAGCTCCGCCCAAAACCGGTCCCAATCTAACTCAAAATCCTCGCAATCATGCAGCGAATTCGTCTCCCATTTACATTATCGCGGCCACCGCGCAATATAGTCACATCGCGTCCTGTGATCCGTCGAGCTTACAAGCGTGACGTAGCGCCAAAGCAGTATTTTCAAGGCCAGAACTCGGGAAGCTCTGGTTGGAGATCAAAGTCCTGGGTGTTGAGGACAGGAAAAATCTCGACCTGGATTGCTATTCTATCATCTTCCGCCCTCATCGCCACTTGGTTTGCGTATCGCGAAGAGGTGCCATACTCGGCACGAAAACGTATGTGAGATTTCGGGCTTCTTCTCCATACCCCAATTCCACACGCCCTCGTCGCCTGCAAATACTTACTTTCCGTTTACGTAGGCTTCAATGTGCTCACTCCGGACACGACAGCTTTCCTTATGGGTCTCGACGGCGGCTCGAGTGGCCTTCAATCAGCATTGAATAAATTACCTGACAGATCAGCCGCATCGGAAATGATCCGAGAGAATCCACACGTATTCTGGCCCGAAGACCATCCTATCGCTATTGCCACTAGAGAACTGGTTGATAGGATTCTGATTGCCAAAGGTTTTAAACCCGAAGAATGGAACTTGTTCATATGTTATGCACCTACCTTTGATCAGAGTAGGAGTCTGGATCTGACCTTCATTTTCAAAGCAACTAATAAAATTGTCCAGATGATGATCAAGAGCAAAGCCCCGGAACTTTTATTGATAACTTTGGGAAGACGATCGTAATTGTTGATAGCACTTATGAAATCCTCCAAGATGAGGCAGCATTTGCTGGACTTCTTAGCAATGAGATCACCATAACGACGTGCGGTTCTGCTGGGGAGGCTATGAGCAATGATTACTTGCAGACGCTGTCGTATGTTCCCGCCGCACAATTTATCTGCACTGCATTTATTTACTCACCTGTTCGGGTCATTGCAATTCCATTCCTTACGCTCGGAGCCATGTACTGGTGGAGCCAACGAGACGCTGGATTGTCTCGAGTTCTGGAGAACGATTTCATCAGTATGAATCATGTGTATCTTGCTGGATATAACCTGCTGGGTTCGACGAAGCATTGGGAACGGGCACTTCAGAATAATTTCGGCAACAAAGACCTTTCTGTTTCGCTTCTTGAATCGACGGTTATATCATACAGGCATCCAGTAAGTTACGAATAAGCCCTCGAGAAATTCATAGCCAGCTCTTAACTCTTCTCAGGAAGTAGTTATCCTCGTCGATTTAATCAAGATGGTGAGTTCAAATAATGCCCGGGAGTTGAAGAGTTGCTGACGCATTGCAGACAAAAGCGAGGTTGGAGCATATGAAGAAGATAATTCCCGAGATAGAGAAGAAGAATGCAGGAGTTAATGTAGAAAAACAACCCGAGAGGGCGTGGCCGCAAATTCCTCTACCTACAGCGGCCCCCCAGCCACCATTGCCTCCCTTTAGGCATTATCATAAGCCCAAAAACTCTTCAGAACGGCAACCGTGAGTTTGATCATGGTAGTACACAGGACTGGCTCATAGCTTTCGAAGCTTCAACAATTGGTATCAAGTTATGTGGGTGTATTATCAAGTACGTATTCTCTCTTTAGTGTGTTTTAGATCTAATGAGATAGAGTTATGGACAACGGAAAATTCATCCATGTACCGGTACTGTTACACTTCATATTTCATGAGATGAGTAATGGGCGAGTATCGAGGTCAAAAGTAGTGTGTATTCAGTCTAGATATCAATACCCACAGCTCTTGGACCTCATGAACATCTTCAAAAATATCACTGTGACGCCCAAACCAACAAAAAGGATCAACACCCAGAAGAACTTGGATATTGCAGAAGACTTGGTATTCGAGAATACTTGGATTCGAAAAGACTTGAACATCCAAAGAGACTTAGACATTCGACAAGGCCTAGACATTCGAAGAGGACCTGGAGATTCCAATTACTACTAGCTCGAGGACCTTTCCACACAAGAGAAGTCTAGAGATCATCGCTCTTCTAACCTTTTAGCAAACGAAATATTATACGTGACAACTTTTCAAAGGAGGGACGAAATAATTCCACTCTTCTGCCCCCGGTTTGATCAATTCGATATACTGTACGAAGTACTCGGAGAAAGCTTTGGAAAATAGAAAGTTCCGAGATTTTCGGGAGACAGAAGAGAGCGAACAAGCTTCCGCTCCCACTCCCGCTCCCACACAATTTGCAACAGATCTCCGCCGCATGAACTCACCGAGTTGCGCGATCTTAAGTGGTTAAAAAGTGCTCGTATTTAGAACCTTTTTACCGGCGAGCCGTCTTTTGGACCTCTGGAAATCTACCAGCCGCACGTGTTCGGGAATCATGTATTTCCGCCAAGAAACCTCGTTCTGCTGCCTAACTTCACTTCATCAACCACAATCAACGGTTCCGAAATACGAACTGTATGACAACAAGGTACTTGCAACTACAGGTATAAGTACTTCTCTCTTTCCTCTCCAATGGTAAGAATCCTCTCCATTCATACTCTCCAACTTCCTCAATTCCTCTACTTCAACTAAACACCCCGAAACACCGCGCAACACCACCCCTCAATCAACACGAACGTCAAACACCACACACCACATCACGACGACAATGCCACCAACTCCCTCCTACCCACGAATCGCCATCCTCGGCGCCGGCCCCTGCGGTCTCACCCTCTCCTCCCTCCTCACCCGCTACGCTATCCCACACGCTCTCTACGACCTCCGTCCCCTCCCCACCCCAGGTACCACCGACCACCCCTCCACGCCCTCTGGCTCCCTCGACCTCCACGCCGAGTCTGGCCAACTCGCGCTCCAGGCTTGCGGTCTCTTTGCGGGCTTTGAGAAACTAGCTCGTCCAGAGGGAGAAGAGACCATTATTTGTGACAAGCATGGGGAAGTGAAGTGGAGGGATACAGGCCTGGGAGGAGATAGACCAGAAATTGCGAGAAATGATCTCACAGACTTGCTGCTATCGAGCCTGCCAGGGGGAGGGGTGAAATGGGAGCATAAGCTGCTGTCTGTCAAAAAGACAGAGTCTTGGAGAGCAGAGAAGCCAGAGTGGGAGCTCATATTCGCTCGTCCCATCTCTCCCTCCTCCTCCTCCTCCTCCTCCCCTTCCACAGCCCCCGATAGCACAGCTCAGACGAAAATGGAAGAAATCACAGACAAATACGACCTCCTCCTCGACACCTCCGGCACCTGGTCCCTGGCCCGCGCCCTCTGCACCTCCACCCTCTCCCCCGCCTCCACCGTCCTCCACTCCAGCGTCCTGAACCTCACCCTCACCATCCCCTCCATCTCCACCACCTACCCCTCTCTCTCCTCCCTCATCGGCGCAGGAACATACTATGCCTCCACAGCATCGAAATCCATCACCGCGCAGCGAGGCTCACTCGACTCTGCACGGCTGTACATAATGCTGCGTTCCTCCTCCTCAGACCCAGCTTCTGACCCACTGTTCAACAACCTCATTTCCCTGGCCAAGTCACCCCTAGAACTCAAGAAACTTCTTCTGGCCCGTCCAGAATATTTCGCTGATTTCGGAACCCAACCACTTGCCCTGCTTACCGCAGGACTGGATGCCGAGACCGTGGCAGCAGGGGAAGACCAGCACGAGATCTCCATCAAGCCCTTTTGGATGTTACCCGCCGGCTTCATGCACCCCCACACACCCGGTCTTACGCTGCTCGGAGACGCTGCACACCTCATGACGCCTTTTGCGGGAGAAGGGGTGAATTGCGCCATGAAAGACGCCTTGGTCCTATCCGAACTTTTGGTCCCGGCGTTGAAGGGCGAGGGGAGGACAGTAGATGAGGCGATTAGAGGGTACGAGACAGAGATGAGGGCCAGGACCAGTGCGTTTGCGGAGGAGAGCTGGAATAATCTACAGATGATCTTTGGGGCGGATGCGCCGATGGGCCTGGTGAATTTTATGGCTAGTGCTGGGCCACCTCCGGAGCTGGATGCTTAGATGATGATCTGAATTACAGAAGGGTGGACTTGGTTGAAATTTGGGAGGGGGGAAATGATGAAAGGTAAGATCTGAGAATTGGGACCCGGGACTCAATTGGCGAGGTTGGCAATCACTACAAGATGGAACTTGGACAATTGGAATAGGAGGATACGTACTGTACATAGAATAAGATAGATAGAGTAGGATAGGCACACTCAATTAGAGGCCATAAAGGCCCAGGACGTTGGGATTACATAGATAGGCACACTCAACATCATAGCTATGAATCTCATCTCATTATTACTACCCATCCCGACCCCAATCACAAATGCAGGGCATGCACGCTTTTCAAGGAAAGGCAACCGAACTGACTACGTATGATACAGACAGGAGCCAGCAGTCAGTAGTACGCTACGATCGAACGTGAATGAAACCGGATAACAATGATGGACACTAGCCGTATTCCCTCCGACCACTTCCCTCTGCACATTGCTTTCCTTCCAACCATGGTTATACCTCCCATCCCATCTTCATCCAGACTTCCGCTCCCACCTCCCACCTTGATAATCTTATGCTTAATCCCTACTCCACCAGTCAGACCCACCCTTCTCACCAGCATCATTCATCACTTACTCATCATCACCAACACGGATAGCACCCTCGGTGTTCAAACCACGGCTCCAGAAGCCCCCAATGGGGGTAGCATTCTTGGCGTGTGCGAACAAGAGCCAGAAACCAAAGACTGGCTTGGCAAGGACATCGAGAATAGCATAAGCAACAATCTCGGCATCAACGCTCCACATGCGGGCACCATCTCCGATAGCCCAGACAATGGGGTAGAGAGTCCAAAGGACGAGGGTGAAGGCACCAATGGAAGCAAAGAGCTTAGCGGTGGAGTTGTCCTTGGCCAGAGCAGCACGACGACCAGACACGACAAGCTCGTAGACAATGACGAGATAGGCAGCGCAGGCAATAGCATAGTATCCCCACTTCTGTCCATCCGTCTTGCCAAAGGCAGCGAAGAGACCAAGGAGAACCATGATCAAGTCTGCAACGACGGCGACGAGAATGCTAGCTCCATCCATGCCAGCAAGGAAGGCGAGATCCATGAGGAGGAGGGGAGTGGTCACGCTCCAGTCGATGTATCGGGCCCAGAAAACTTGACGAAAGACATGCTCGTAGACAGTTCCGGCGTGCTTGTGAGACTCTTCGATGACAATGTGGGCGAAAGAAGTTCCATCACCGGTAGCCATGGCGAAGTAGGAGATGGCAGCAAAGGTGGTGATCATGGTGGTCATGACATGGAAGAGGCGTTTTTGCTACAGCAATTGGAAGTTAGCTGAGTGGCTTGGGTATTGCTTGGGCGTTGCTTGGGCGGTTGCTAAGCGTTCCAAAAGGATTTGACTTACCACTGGGACCCGGAATGCCATCATGGTGAAGACAAGGCTGGAGAGCGACATGATGACGAAGACAACCTGGTACTTGTCAGCAGAGCAAACACAGAGTGGCATCGAGTGAGTCTCTTACCCAGAGAGTTCTGGTTCCCGAATCACCGACAACCTCAAAGGTGGGGACATCGGTGACAGTTGGAATGGGAGAGACTGAAGCGGAAGAAGAAGTCGGGACCAACAAGGACGAGGTCTTCTTGAAGGCAGCTTCGAAGCCAACGGGGTCCAACATGTTGACTGGTGGATGGATGGGTATGTACTGTACTGTACTGGATGAGGTTGGTTGTTTACTGCTTGTGAGGTCCCGGGAGCTGAGGAGATGATGAATTGGAGTTGGTAGATGTGTAGATGTGTTGATGGTTGATGAGAGAAGGAGAAGAAGGGGAGGAGGAGAGAGAAGTAGAAGTGGTCGAGAAAGAGGAAGAGTTAAGAAGAGGAAGGAGACAAGGTAATGGGTAATAGGTAATAGGTAATAGTTAATAGGCAGGCACGCTAAGGACTGTATGATGATCGAGGATCGATGATCGATGAGGGGAACTACGAGTGCTGCTAGCTTGACACAAATGCACCTGCCTGCCTTTGCTGGCCGGCTCTGCTCTTGAACAGCTCCTCGAATGACGCAGTTACGCAGTTACGCAGTTATACCAAAGTCGCCCTTGCCCCAAGCTCCTGCCCAATAAGCTTCGCAGTCTGTCCCACACGGCAGACAGGAAGGAGCGAATCAGAAGCTCGAATTGGAATCTGCGGTATTTGGCTCGTGGTAGGAGTTACTGTACTCTACTGCAGTGATCGCGAGATGTTTGAAAGGAAAGAACACGTCATCGCCATCGCCATCGCCATCGATGCAGATGATGGATGAAGCCAGAGCGTTTCACTCTTGTGTGCCTCCTATCTTGGGGCTTTTCTTCAACTCTTATTTGTTTACAAAATACAAGGCAATAAACAATGCACTCAACCATACATCGATACTTAAAAGTCAACCAGAGTAAAGCAAAGTAAAGCGAATCTTTGAGACCATACAATACTATACTATACTATACTATACTGTACAATACAATCTATTACTCTATTATTCTACTGACTGTATTATAACTATCTCAAGATTCCCAACAGCACTTGTACCAGTTGGAGATCGAGAACATCTGCCACCTGTGGCCTCGGTGGCGTAATAGACAGGGATATAAAACCTTGTCGAGATCCCACCTGGTGCTTCCTCTCTTACCGTTCTGTCCTGTCCTGTCCTGTCCTGTCCTGTCCTGTCTTGCCTTGGAGTACGAAAACACTTCCAACTTCCAACTTCCAACTTGCAACTTCCAACCTCCAACCTCCGACCTCCGCCCTTGTACATTGAGGCGGAGCTTGCGCCCGCAGCAACATCGAGAAGTCGAATATGCATGCATCCTTCCCCGCATCCTACCCCGCATTTCGGTTTCATTTTTATTTTCCTTCTCATCTTTCCTTCCCAGGTGAAACCCGACAAGTTCTTGATCCCATTCATTCATTTATATCTTGTTATAGAAGCCTCACTTTTTCATGCAATCCAATGAATATGTCTTTTCCTCGCCCCTTTCCCAGAAGTACTGTACAGTCTGTACTACATACACCACTTGCCGTCCGTGTGTAACAATACTTGTTACTGTACGGTACTTACACAAGCGGCTCGAGTGCCAAGACCGGGAGAGGTTCTCCTGTAACACCATCTGATTTCGAATTTAGTAGAGCCTTGCACTTCCACCTTTCTAGAGACCACTCGAGTAGTATTCATCTCTTTCATCTCTTTCATCTCATTTACTCAAACCGACATACGCAGAGAGCCAATGACGCTCCGCTGGCCTTCCCGGAGCGCCACTCCGTAGAGGTTGGTTTCCAGTCACATGATACGGATATTTTTGGACTAATCAGAAACGCCCCGAAGAAAACCCGAGTTTCTGCGCTAACTAGAGTCACGTGAATAAAGCTGCTTACTGTATGTACTCTGCTGTACACGGAGCCTGCTCCCTGATTCATTTCAACATGCCGATAAGTTCAATTACCCGTACCCGGTGTACAAGTACAAAGTACACAAGCCCAGAGCAGATCAGGTCCCGATATGAGCTATTGGTGGAGAAGATAAGGGAAAAGGAATGAATGCAGGTACCGGGTCTCGGACATGTTTCCAGCTTGTCCTTCCAGAAGGAGATCCTCTGCAGAGCACCTTGCACCCGAGTATCTGAAATCCCGAGAATATTCCAGTAGTTTTGAAGTTCTAAAGCTGTGGAGTTCACGCAGTTGTGATGGCTTGGAATATCTGGAAAATCCAAGAGTGCTCAAATGACCAGGACTTCCTAGATACGTAGAAAGGGAGCAGAGGTGAAGCGCCTGCTTTCCATTCATCCAAGCTTCCGATGAGTGAAAATGTCACGTGCACATATTGATTGATATTGATTGATATTGATATTGATATTGATATTTATCGTCCTGTCCATGATCCAGGTTCATGGAGGCGGAGGTTTCAATCAGGCATACAAACCAGCCCTCCCACGTGACTTAACTTCGAAGCAGGAAAGACACTTATCAGGTGACTATAAATCAACCTTGCACGGAGTGGCCCCCCGGGAAGGCCAGCGGAGCGTCCTTGACTCTCTGGATCTGTGATCACTGTTCTTCCATTACTCTACTTGGAGAGGAGGGGTAGTAAGATCTTACATTATCACACTCCCTTGCTTGATGTTGATGCCAGCGAGCATCTCCTGAAGTTGGTAGATTTCTGATGCCTGGCCCGCAGCTTGACCGTTACTTGATTGAGACTTGCTGGTATGAACAGGAACAGTCTTACATTCAGACTTGCTCTACCATGGCAGCTTTATTTCAAGTGTCATCAATTGTACTGTATCGGGTAACCACCATCCAGGAGGTACCAACTGTTTGTTATACAACAAAACTCTCTCCGAACCCCTTCGCCCTCGTCTCTCGTCCTTGTTTTCCCATGCCCACTCTCCAGCCAGCAGCCCACTCCCAGCCACCACTTAGATCCTGAAAGCAAAAATGCCGCAGCATGCAACGCAGAAACGCATAATTTTGGTAAAGCAGACCACCTCCCCATCCCAAGCAATGCAAGAAGAGATCCCACCATTTTTTGAGGCCATCCGTTATCTACCAGGGTATGCAGAGTATGAACAAGAGAGTCGCCGAGAAGAGTATTTAACGGGTAAGGAGACGAGGTATTAGAGAGTTGTTTCGTAGACAACGTGTCGAAAGTTGGGTGGGAAGTTCGTAACGAGTTTCGTAATCCAGGCCGTTCAATCGTCAATCCAATCCAGAAATCCACCCTCCCTCCCTCGCCCTCCCTCCCCCTCTCTGAACCGCATCGCCAACCATCCATCATGTCTCCAATCCAATCACTTCGGAGCCATCTCAACACCCCCCTCCTGATCCAACAATGGCAACAAAACCTCCAAAGCCCTTTCACTCGCCTCACTGCTCAAAATCACCGCGCCCGCCCTTGCTGTACTCAAATAACTCAACTCCCCACCACTCATACCATCCCTACCCAATTCATCCGCCAACTTCCCTGCCACGCCACAGACAATACCCGTGCTCTCCAGCGGCAACTCCACTAGATCTAAGAACAGCGGCACTAGATCCCCGTCCGTGTCCCCCGCGATACTGTTTCCAAAGAGCCAGAGGAGAGATTTGTCGATGAGGAGGGAGGGAGCGTCGTCTTGGGCTAGTGTGAGGGAGAGAAAGCGGGGTTGCGAAGTGAGAGCTGCAATCAGCGCGACGTAGAGTTTGGGATCGATGGTTTCAAGGTGGTTGCTCCTCTTGCGTCCGTTACCGTTGAAGTGGGAGCAGCTGGGGTGGTAGGTCGAGTTGCGGTTGGATTCGGATGAAGTCAGGATCTCTTTTCCTGAGCATTGGGCCAAGTGGAGGCCGGGCTCGACAAAGGGAACCACGTTGCGCTTCTTTAGTTGGGAGAATGTTCGTATTTGAAGCTCGGCAACATTGGTTGGTGGTGGTGTGGATGGAGGGGAGGAGGAGATGGAGTTGGCAGTGCTGGGAATTCGGGAATGTAGCATTGGTGTTGGAGCAACGTAGGCCGAGTCTTCTGCAGAGAATTCGAAGCCACGGGCTTGCAGTGCTGAGCCAACAGTAGCACGAGAGGAGGAAGGCACGAGAATGAAGTCTGTGTAGTAGGTTGTGATGAAGAAAATGGGAATTCCAGCCATGGCTAGGGGTGCTGTGAGATCCATGACACGTTGGCCTGCTTCCATACCTGCGGATGAGACCGAAAAGACAATGTAGGTTTCCTTTGAAATTTGCACTTGAGAAGCCTGTGAGGGGGGTAGGCCTTTAATGACTGGTGAGAAGATGTTGGTTGCCCAGCTTGTATGGCAGACAATACTGCATTCGATAGGCGTAATAGAGATGTTAAGGAAGTGGTGTTTGTTGTCTAATGACAACCCCTCGAGCATGCCTTCAGGCTCAGATGGTGATGCAGGGGAGCTATTTGGAAGAAGGACTTTGAGTATCGGTTGGAGAAGGGAAGAGTAAAGAGGTAATGGGATGTGTATGAGGCTGAATTGTCCCTCCTGGAGTTGGCCGTCAGTCTTAGAATGGACAATTGGTTTGATGGAAATGTTCGCGATTGACATGAATGTAAGCTTGACACAGGCCTGCAAGAGCCTTTTTATGATGACGGCGGGGAGTGAAACAGGCGGGGTGCGTGAAGAGAGACATGATCTATCATTCATCACACCAGAGTTTCTTTCTACCGCATGTCTCCCGTCTCAATAGCAGACTCTCATCTCATCAGAACTGAGTCAAGCATCCATATGAATATAGATTACTGCAAAGCTACCAGATCTATGAGGGCCATAAAGCCCGAGAAAATGAGAGAAGGGGAGAAAGAGAAAAGAGTCTTACTTACTATGAAGGATATTTGTGCATTCATGATGCTTTTATACTCCTGAATCGGTTTCGTTCCCGGTCAGATACCAGGGTAATATGCGGCCTGACCTTTCAAACCTGGAGTGCCTTGGCGACACTCCTCGCCAGAACGGCTGCCAGCGTTGGGGGGAGCAGGTATCAGGTATCAGGAATTCAGCCTTCTGAGATACGAGAGCAGATCTTGGGTCCAAGGTGATGAATCGAAAGTAGGTGGGGAGGATGAGGTAATGGAGGAAGTTGAGGGGCTTGACACGGAAGCTGTGTGGTGATGTTCTTGGGCTTTGCCCAGGTGGGCTGGAAGTGTTTGATGAGATTGGAAGGCGGGCTGTGGTCCTGCAATCGGACTTAACTCATCCGCAGGGTAATGGGTTTTTGAACTATGAGAAGATGAGGACGAGAGGACGATCCAGCGAATGCAATGCCCAGGGGAGTTTGGGGGCGTTAGGGCTGCTCTCAGCTGACGTGCAATTGTGTGCAGCAGATGGCAGCCGGTTATTGAGTGACGACGAGTCGAAGCAAGCTGGAGAGGAAAGCTGGAAAGAGATGGGATGGTGGGATGAGATGATGGGACGAGATGATGGGATGAGATGATGGGATGGGATGGGATGGGATGTAACTTCCCCACGCTCGTCTTGTCTCAAGGTCCACACGACTTGTGCTTATTCTAGGAGAGTAATGGATGATGGCTTGTTTGTTGTGGGATATTGGAGGGTGGTGAATGGCCTTGATTCCAAGATGGCAGGACAGAGGAGTAGAGTATTGGGGGGTTAGCTGCGGTTCTTATTATCTTCTAATGTGTTGTTGCCGGTACAGGGTGTATGGCACCGTCAAGTACAAGTAAAAGTAGAGTATAGTAGAGCACAATACTCGCTGTATGCGCTCACAGATTCAGGGACTGGTACGAAGCACAGTAGTACTGTACAGTCCCTCGGTACAGTCCAAGACCCCTAGGCCGGATGCTGTGCGTCGTGCATGAGAATCGCTTTGAATCGCTTGGATCGACCTGGATAGTGTGCGCCACGAATGTGGGGGTCCCGGTAAGAAGTGGTAGTACAGCAAATATACTGGATATGGGCAGAGCAGAGGGTAGTAGCTGAGGGGGTGGTGAGCGTGGGGTGAGGGTGAGGAGTGAGGGGTGTTGATCCAGATGAGAAGCCCTGGTTTGGATATATGGCGGGGTAGGATGGGAGGGATTCGAGGGATTCGAGGGATTGGAGGAATCCTCTTTGTCGGGGGCCGGACTTGGTTGGTGATTTGATTGTAGGTGCAGCCTTGACAAAGAGTTGAGTTGTGGTAATGTCTTATTACTTGGTTGAGAACTTGAGAAGTATCTCTTAGTTGTAAATGTGAGGTTAGCGAGAGTGAGGGGAAAGAGGAGAAGGGGAAGTGGGAAGTGGGAAGTGGGAAGTAAGAAGTGAGAAGTGAAAAGTGAAAAGTGAAAAGCGAAAAGAAAGTGGAAAGGGAGAGAGAAGTTAAAAATTCAAGCTAGACTCGATAAGAGCAAAGACAACAAACACTAGACTGTTTATGACTACAGTACTGTAGAAGACTCAATCACGATTCACGATTCACGATAACCCCTTACGAGTTATCCCCTTTTCGCCTTCTCCTCTCCTCCTCTTCTCCTCCTCTTCATTCTATCTATCTCATTCTTCAAGGTAAAGAAAGCACTGTCTCTGTACGATAGGATAGCTACTTTACAATACTACTCTACTGTACATCACTCTTCCAGTATTTCCCTCGGCATGCCTCTAATCGTTAGAAGAAGTGCGCCTTAGCTACCTAGGTAGCTATGCATTATTATTGATCCAGTTAATCGTCACTGTTGGTCATTACTTATAGCAGCACAGCATAATCGTAAAGCACAGCCATTACAACAGCATCATCATTATCATATTGAGATAATAATAATGATAATAATAATAATCATCATCATCAGGTGAACTTTTATCCTCACTGATGTGTGTTTTGCCCCTCCCTCTTCTCGTAGATCAACGATCAAACACTAGAATGGGATACCCTTGATACCCATTGCTTCTTCTCACCAGCCAGCCAGCTCAATGCCTAGGTACTGTACAGTACCTTTGTATACATACTGTACTGTACCTACCTACGTTGTACTCAAATCTCTCTCCAATTATCGTCGACTACAGCGCTTCCGGCGTAACCTCATCAAAACCTTACCCAACTCCCTTTCTCTCCACTGGCAGCACAAACCGCTGCAAGATGATGTTTTGCCAAGCAAGAGCTGCTCCCACTCTGGGCGTACGCATTCCGCATCCTCTGTCCAACGTGTGAGCTGGACAATTCCACCGCGTACGTTAAACCCCTAGTGACGTATGAGGGCCGATTTACAGCTATCACAAAATGCGAGGGAGGCTGGGAAGAGTAAAATGCCACCGGGTTGGGCAGTTATCTGTCGGGGCATCGGGTTTTTATAATCCCGATTCTGATTTCTATATCCAAACAATCCGTCTTTCCTAGTCGGGTGACTTGATGTTGGGGTTTTTATCATTTGACCAGGTACTGTATGTAAGTCTCCGCCGCATCCCACGAAAAAGGTGGAAACCGAACCTTTCTCCAAGTTAAAACTGATACCTCTGTAAATCCCCCTCGGGACCTGTAAAACTTCGAAGGTATTCTGTCACCAGCGGAAGCTCCAGCCTGAGACCAGTCATCAGAATCACATCACGTGACTACCCCCTACCTTTCCTCGTGCACAGTTCTAGGACGTAAATCTCAGCCATTTAGCCTGTTTACAACAAATCTTACCGAAAACTAGGTATCCCGACCACATTTTACTAGAATCTAAGCTAGAGGATCTTTTAATTCGAGCAATTCTATAAATACTGCCTCTTTCGAATTAATTTAAACTATATTATCCACAGAGAAAGCAAAGAGAAATATCGCAAAAGGCAAGAAACCTCGTTTTTACACCAAAACAAAAACTATTCGATGAAGATAAAAAAAAATTTATCCAGAAAAAGCGAAACGTTTAAAATTATACAAATTAAATTGTTTTAAGAGTCTTGAAAGGTTTTATTCCTTAGGAGAGAGAGATTTGCTACGTTCCAACGAGAATATATGAAGGTCAAACTTGAATCACCTTGATGAAATTTGGAATCAATCTTGCGATATGCGAGGGAACTCCGTGTCATTTGAATCGAAGACGAGCTAGAAAGGTGTGTGGGAGAGCGAGGATGATGAAACCGGAGGAAATGGCTGATGTACTGTACTGTACTCCCTGTGACGGTACAGTAAGAGGAGAAAAATAGGAAGAAGTAGTCACTAGCATTCGTTCTAAGCTGGCAGAGTGTATTTAAAGAGACGAGCAAGCAGCCTTACAGCATTTTGTACTAGAGTCGGAAGCAGCGTCGTCGCCTCGGAACAGGGGAAGCGATACTCTCGCTAAGTTCAACTTTTCCTGAAACCTATTATCATCAGCGGATGTTTCTGTCTTCCCTAAATCCACCCTGGCATGGTAGCCAAGTAGCTACGCCGTTATGTTAACGTCGGTGGTCTCGCAACATGGGACGCGCTGGAAAATGGCGTTGAAACCCCATGAAGCCATTGGAGGTGAGGTCAAAAACGAAGCTTGCTTGCCTCTTCTCACATCGTTGTCAAATTTAGACGGAAAGGGGTCTTCATCATCTGATCTCCCAGTTCTTTGGGATCTGGTTTCTATCCCCATACTGTACCTCGCGTTCGGTCATGCAGCCAAGTTATAATCTCACCCCTAAGTCGCAACAAAAGCTTCACCATATTGATATTGCAGCGAAGTAAAGCCTCGTTACCAATAACCCACTGTCTATCCGAGAAGTTAATCCCCGGTTTCTTACGAGGTATGTGGGACATTGGATAAAGGGTACATTTTTTCGTAAAGTCTTACCACATATACCCGGATCGGGAGTATCAATTTTCCAGATGTACCTTATTATGTACCTTGCAGTGAAAGATATTTGGCTACTTTAATTCCATGGATTTTCACATATGGTATCTCCATTTTTTAAAGATATAATACCTCGCACTCAAGGAGATGTCGAACGTCGACTCCTCTAGCGACGTCGTTGGAAGGGTGCTTTCTCCCATCATGAATGTGTTCAGAGCTGCCGTCTGTCTTTCGTTCTTTGCAAGAACTTCCCTTACGTCTGTCACCTGCCGGACTCCTTATGACGTTAAGGATACGCATCAGGTGCCCAACGAATGGACATGATTGGGGCGTGCCTCTGCACAGCAAATGATTCACTTGCAGATTGGGTTGAACAAGGGGACTTTGATGGGCTTGAACGTCAACTGTATGAAGGTAATTGATAAATTAAAAAAAAATTCTTATAAGGGAAGGTGTATGGCATTGCTTGCTTTCGTGCTAGCTCCCACAATCCGATCCAACCCATGCGCGTTATGGTCAGCACCTCTCCGCAACAGAGGTCAATGATTTTGTGAGGCCGTGTAATGAAACCCTTGAATTGGTCCACGAATGGCTTTTTGATCACGACATTGATCAGAGCGATCTCGAATACAGTAATATTTGGGATTGGATCAAAGTCAAGATATCAATTGAACCCATCGAGCGTCTACTCGACACTACGTACTCCGTTTTCGAGCATTAGGATGGTTCTTTGATCTCCAGAGCCCCCAAATGGTCTCTCCCGTGGCACTTGCACGGACATATAGAGACAATTCAGCCTACGAATTCCTTCTTCATGTCTCGATCCAACACAATGAATTCCTTCATGGTTTCTATAAACGTCCCGAATAATCCACCAGCTATACGACCCCGTTCAATAAAAGTCACTATTACTGAAGTATACAATAACGATAAGGTGACTCTGGAGTGCATTCGTCCCCTTTATGGGAAGTCAAAGATCAATGAAAGGCAGGATATCAAGAGCTAACCAAACATCAAGC
The DNA here is from genome assembly GCA_037952635.1 of Bryoglossum gracile. Lineage (NCBI taxonomy): Eukaryota > Fungi > Ascomycota > Leotiomycetes > Helotiales > Bryoglossaceae > Bryoglossum > Bryoglossum gracile. Next base: position 17,128 of record JAPZPB010000064.1, on the reverse strand, counting down.
GTTAATGGCTACGAGGTAAAAGCCGCCGACAAAATTGGAATGGCGGTCGTCAACTATGGCGGAGGGCCCAACAATCGCTCTGTACGCTTCTACCCCTTCACTATTCTACGATACTCTACTGACTTCCCGGTGAAGGATATCAAAATATGCCTGGAACAATACCACTCCCAAGAATTGCCGCAGCAAGAGATTTCCGAGAAAGCGCCTCTCGAGCAGCCGCTTCTCTATGTAGAACGATCGTTCATCGGCTATGGCCAGGAGAGAGGTGGTGTTCAAGCTATGCTAAACCCTCTCCGACTGAAGTAGTAGACATTGTGTACAGTACATGGAGTCTTTACCTTGGTTTATGAAGCTATACTTGCATACATTGAAAGTTAAGCTAAATGGCCAGGATACGAACAAGGGTCTCATCCAAGAGATGTACTATCGAACAGCCCTTGATCGGAAGAGACGAACCCAGCTGGAGGTCCGGAGCTGCTGACACCTACCAGCTCAACATCTTCACCGTCAACGGCGGCATCGACAACCAACTCCCCGACAACGCTACCGAATCAGCCAACTACGCCGACGCCGAAAGCGCCCTCGACATCGCCTGGCCGACTCCACTCACAGGCTACTGTGTGGGAGGCGTTGCTCCAAAACTCCTAGACAACGACACCATCCTCGCTGACACTTACGACAACTCGCCGTATTTAGACTGGATCCAGTTTGCGCTGGCTCAGGAGAAGATTCCGCCGGTGGTTAGTATGTCGTACGAAGATCACGAGAGGTCGATCCCTCCGGCGTATGTGGCGGCAACAGGCAGCTGTTTGTAAGAGCTTGGCGCAGCTGGGGGTGAGGGGGGTGACGATCCTGTCCAGCAGTGGGGATCACGGGGTAGGGTACCCGGTGTATTGCTGGGCCACCGACGGAGTAACTCCCATCTTCGTTCCTCCTCATGTCCCTATATCACATCCATGGGGACTGAACCTGAGGTAGTTGCTCATGTCGCTTCCGAGCTTTTATAACAATAGTGGAGGCTTCAGCAGTATCTTCCCTAGGCCGGAATATCAGGATGGAACGATATCAAAATACATTGAGAGTCTGAATGGGGAGTATGAGGGGAGGTACAATACTTCTGGGCGAGGGTATCCGGATTTGGCTGTGCAGTGGAATAACAAGAGTAGTATCTGGGATGGGTCATCTATTTTGGAGGCTGGAACTAGGTCGTTGGACTGCTCCTATATCCCCTTTCTCGTCTCGAATCTCGATTGTTACTTTCTCAGCTTCTCTCTGACTTCTATCTCCAACCGTTGTTTCTCACCTCTCATGGCTGGCATTGTCATACTCGTCAACGACGCCCTCCTCGCCGCGAGAAGGCCAGTTCTAGGGTTCTTGAATCCCCCTTTACTCAAAGGGTTTCGAAGGACTCACCGATATCATTGATAGCTCTGCAGCCGGTCGTAACACAACAGATTTCCCTGCTTAGAAAGGATGGGATGCCGCGACCGGGTGGGGGAGTCCGAACCTGCCTAAGCTTCAAGCGATCGCTTTGAAATACGCCTCGTAGATTGCAAAAATCTTAAGGGTAGGCTTTTTTCCCTCAGGATGAATATTTAGGAACCTTCATCTCCCGAAGCAGTAAGCCGCGGAGAGGAAGCCGAAAATACTAGAAGCAAACCAAGCATAAGTGGGTTCCATGCAAGTGACACCCTGCAGGTCTCTCATGCATGAAATCCAAGGCTTTTCCACGATTCGTGCTGAAGCTCAGACGAGGCTCATATCGTCGTTAGATATGTGTAACCGTTGCAGATACCAGGTCTTCGGTTCGGATATTGTGACTTTGTTCCTGGACCGAAACCCCTGAAGACTTCGCCTGTTTCGTTTCTATACATCTTCATTTTCACTTGCTGGTACTTAAGCGCTTTTAATGTATTTCTCTCTGCATCTCATTCCGTACCAACATACCTCGTCATGTCAAAGATCATGTTTCCAGGAAGAGTTCTCGACAACTTCTCGTTCGCCTCCCTCAATTTACTCCACTGCTGCACTAAATCTCCTCTAGAATCACCACCCCCTTCCATTCAAAAGCCAACAATATTCAGGTCACCAAAGCAGCAGGCTGCCTCGTTCGAGGTGCTCTTCGTTCAGCATCTTAAGTGAGTGATATTATTGTTGTTATTATTGTTATTATTGTTATTTTTATATTTTTAAGCCTTTTCAAGTCCTTATTTATATTACTTGAATCTATAGAGTATTAAGTAGAGATATTAACCTTGTTATTATTAGCAGTTCAGGTTCTTCTTCTTTAATTTAGTACATAGCTTTATCGATTTTTGTACTCTCAATTGCGCGCGCTATTGGAGTAGCAGTAGCCGTAGGTTCGGTTATTGTGACGAAGAATCAGAGTGAGCAGCCGGGAGGGGGTCATAGTTTAAGAAGAATTTACTGTTAAGTTTACATATATTTTTTGGTGGTACGCTAACGTAGTACAGTAAGGTGACATAAGTCTCAGCCATTTAGCGAAAATACACCAAAAAACGTCGCTTTTCATACTTTTCAAATCCCTATAACTTCTCTCCTAGTTGATAAAAACTTTCAAGTCTTTTAAAACAATTTAATTAGTATAATTCTAAGCTCTTCGCTTTTTCCGATTATAAAATTTATTTTATCTTTATCGAATGGTTTTTTGGTTTTCTCAAGGGATGCTTTTTAGGCACGATTTTAAGCGAGTTTTGGTGCTATATGTCTTTTTACTTTATTTATAAATAATATAGTTTAGATTAATTCGAAAGAGGCAGTATTTACAGTATTGCTTAAATTAAAAGATTCGCTAGCTTAGATTCTATAATATAGTTGGGATACTTAAATTCTTCAACTGTTCTTAGTAAGTTTCGGTGTAAAAAGGGCAAATGGCTGAGACTTATATCCTAGTACCATAGCCTTCCTTGCTTCCTCGACTCACTTGCTTCCGCCGACTTACTTCCGCCGATAATGAGCGCAGCGAAATTAGAGGATGAACCGATTATTAGTTGTGCAAATGAAGGGGAAATGCGGGATATATAGCCGTCGTGGAGAGTGCGGGCCTATGGGATAAGCTTTATAGTGTTTATAGAGTCAATTCCTTATAGGAGGTAGTGAGAGCAGAATGCTACCCTGTAAGGGGGGGTGGTGTGTAGTTGTAAAGAAGATGGAGGCAACTTCAGCAACATTTTAATTTATTTCACTGGTTCTGAAGTGCTAGCTGGAGACTATACCAATTCATTACTTGACGACAGTATACAGGAGTATATCCAGAATAGTTCAAAAGTAGAGGGTTTCATTGTTATCGAGCCAAATAACACTGCTTATCTTGGATAAACTGATGGGGACTGACTATATGACTAGTCAAGTCCCCCGATATTTAAAGCTCTTGCTGGTTTCATTTTCCCCGTAAGATCTAAGCCTTGGCTATAACAAGCCGGGTAATGTCTCCACAGCTTACTTCTCGCAATCCATCGTTGAATCCGCCCAGAAAGAGGTCTTGTAAATCAGACTCTAGGAATAAATACCTATTCATGCATGAAAAATTTAGAACTCTAAGTGGCGCATCAAAATGGATTGAGGTTTTCCAATGGCTTCAGAATTGGTCATGCTGAGATCATAAAGCTCATAAGAGCATTCATTCTCTTCCTATATGTGTGATATCATGTATCGTTCATCACTAGCCAAATGTTTCTCTAGTTTAAAAGCCAGCAACGGATTAGACCCGCTCTTAGATTTATAAGGAATGAAATTGACAGGCCGAGCCTATGCCAGCGATCGCTTAATCGCTTTTGATTGTTGCAATATTGAACTAAGCTAATAGAAAGAAACACAAGGCACGAAGGTAGCTGCTGGGGAATGCGGAGAGTCGTCTAGCGCAGCTCGTTTAAGTCTCACACGGGTTCCTGAGCTAGAGTCATCTTTATATGCACTTACACCGCGCCTCCAACGCAGTGCTCATATGCCAACTGGTGAATGCTTCATGTTTTGTAACAAGCGGGTGGTGAACCCTTGACCCGTCATCACTGTAGCTCATGCTACAATAAACGAGTTATAGCAACCACCGAGTATATAGTGAAGACTGTAAAAGCCTTCTCGGCCAGCCAGCCGGAACAAGATCCTAGAAGTATACTGCAGGGAGAAACTTGATACCCTGTAATGAAACTGCATTTCTGTGGGGCTCCTCGAAAAGCATATTCTTGCACCAACGGATACAAAACTCGTAACGATCTCGTCTTAAAGGAAAAACGCATGGGCGCAAAGAAACACATACGGGTGGCTAAGAAAGGGAAAAGGCAAGTCATGTGATATGATATATGGCATGACAATGCTACCACATAGGGTTCTCCGCTTCTGAGCACGGGGGTCCCATCGCCTAATTTCCGATTCGTGATATTTCTTGAATTCTCACATGCACTGTGCCTGCCTAGCAAGAGCTACGTTTCTCGGAAATCCGGATAGTCCTGGTTTTTGAGCAGATGGAAAAGTTGTATGCAAGATTTTGTGGCCTGTTGTTGATATGCTGTTCTCTTTAATCGCCCACCGATGCCCAAGGAACATTTCACCAGCCTCTGCCTCTATAATTACCTCTACCACCCCTCTGATTAGTATTATTCCATGCATTCCCATTATAACCCCTCCCATTCCCCCGCTGCCATCCACCAGGCCCGGATGGTGGATGCTGACTCTGTTGCTGTTGGTATTGCATAGAAGATGGGTTTCCTGGCAGCGGAAGCGCCGGGGGGGGTTGCCAAGGTGTATTGTTTGGCTGATTGTAGTGCATGTTGTGTACAGGAGGAGGCAGAGGAGGCGGAGTAGGCTGCCAAGCTCCATAATTTTGACTCTGGTTATTGAAAGGCATTGGGGGAGGTGGAGGCGGCGGGAAGTCCTGGTGGTATGGTTGCTGGTAGGCCTGCTGGTATGGTTGTTGAAAGGGTTGTTGGTAAGGTTGCTGGAAAGGTTGCTGGAAAGGTTGCGGAACAGATGGGGGAGGGGGAGGGGCAGATGATATTAAGGGTCTCGGAGGTAACCCTTGTGGTTGAGGGCCATATGAGCTTGGGCCAGGGGGGTTTTGTCGAGGTGGAGATCTTGGTACTGCAAAGCTTGGTTTGGGCGACATAGAACGAGACTGCCGTTGGGAATCTTCTCCCCGTCGACGAGGGGTTGGAGAACGAGAACGTGAACGAGAAGAGCTGTAAGAACGGCGTCTCCGTGGACTCCTGCTCTCGCCACTAGAGCTGTCATCACGCCGTCTCTTCCTTCCAGCCGGACTTGAGCTGGCGCTTCGACTTCGGCCCGTTGAGTCCTCACGGCTAGGTTGATCTGTCCCCTTCCTCCTTTTCTTCATTCTATCGCAGAACGATCTTGACCAGCCATAGTATCCTTCACCATCTATTATATCCCCGCTAATCTCATCAACCACAATAGACTGGCCAAGGTCGTCTATGTCCCAAGAAGCTTTCTCGTCCTGATTTTTTGCCCCGTCGAATATCATCTGGGCATCATCAAGGAGTGTTTTCACCGCCAACGCCAATGCTTCCTCAGCTGGCCCTGCTTTGAGTTGTAAGGGCTTGACCCTATCAGGATTTATTGGTCTCGAAGAATTTGGTACAATGTATGGCATAAGGTTTCCAGCTGGTAGGTCGAACCAAGGCATAGACTGGTCTCCATGTAGCGCGGGCATGACATACGGAGCAGACTTAAGAAGCTTTGTCGCAAGTCCAGAATCCATCGTATCTCCTTCGACATGCTCTCCGGTTTCTGCAGCCCGTTTCACGGCATCACGAAGTTGGCCGATATCGCTCTTTGGATAGTAGCCCTTCTCCTCCCATATGTCTAGCAGGTTCAAGAGTTTCTTCTGATGCTTCGGGCAGCCCTTGAAAGATGCTGCGCTTCCAAAGAGCCCCAGCAATATAGGCTGAAGCTTCGCGGAAACCGACTGGTCGTTGAATCGGACCTTGGCATGGTGGAGAATGTCGTTAAGCAGGTAGAGGATATGTAGACGCCTTCTCTTCATTGATGGCTCGCGCCTAGAACTGATACCGTCCTTCCCTGTCGCGACCGAGGGGCAACTAGCCATAGCCGTCAGATATTTCCCCAGGGCTGTGCATCTTGCTGTCGAGTGTGTTATGTTGTTTAATATCCATTGCTTGCAATTCTATCCTCATGGACCATTTAGCCATCGCGTTGACACAGCATTTAGAGTGTATGATCAAACCTGGACGTTTCCTGGCGTGCATTGTATGACGGCTGAACTCAACAACAAGTGAAACTCTGTAATATGATCGCGAGGGACCGAAGCGGGATCAGGCTTGAGGAGACTCGCAGTGACTGAGGCTTTTGCGATCGCGAGTTGATGCGAGGCCATGTTGGATATTGAGATTGAGCGCCTTGTTTTCGCCGCGCGTACACTAGGGGAAGTTTCGAGAGGTGGTAGTTTATTTGCGATGGTGCTGTACGAATGTACAGTACTTCGGAATGAAGTTTTAAAGAACACGAGACGAACACTCATGCCGCCTCAGCCCCCGAGTTTGGAGACCCTTCAGCCTTGCGACGGAGCTCGGCAGGATTTACCCGAGGATGGGTACTTTGTCCTGTACAAGTAGCGTGCTTCATAGTATAGAGTACGAAGTGGAGGCAAGACTAATGAAAAGTGTAGAATATACCAATCGCAAATAAAGTGCCTCATTGAAAGTTAAGTAATTACTGGAATTTTTGAAATAGCTTTTCCATGTTTGCACTTTGCTTTTTTATTCATCTTCATGTTGTGGCGTGACCTATGTATGTTCGCCGTCACCACCACCACTAAGCAATCTCATAAGACTTCCCAATTGATACCCTAAACGCCAGGAGCGGTGATTTTTCTGATCTGTAAAGTCATTCTGGATCACCGTCATGCCGATTTCCAGTCCCCTATACCGACAGAATGTACATGTACATTGTCAATTCCCCAATCCTCCCAGGCTTCCCATCTCCTCCTACTGCCTACCGTTTCAACTGAATCTATCGCCTTTCTTAGCCCTGAAAGGTTCGACCGCCTCGTACTTGCTCTTCTCCCTCACCCTCTGTCCTTCAGTATCGGGAGCATGCCTTGTAGGCGCTGGATCTAACGTAGCTTCTTGACTTGGTGACCCAGAGCTGTCTGATCTAGCAGCACCTCCGTTCATCCTTCCTGAATTCGACGGTGGCGTGGCAGAGTATTCGAGTGACTCCTGTATCCGTCTACGCTTCTGCTCGGCCTCAAATCGGGATGCTCGGTCCTCGTTGATGGACTTCTTCGCAAAATAATATGCCGCGCCACCAGCTACGCAACAATTAACTCGATAGTCCTGAATAGGGGAAGCAGATGCCGTACCAACGCACAAAGAGCCCCATCCCACCCTGCATCCATGTTGTCAATTTCAGGAATCCCCTTTGAGTAGCAATCGAGTGCCATACCAGAATGACCTGACCTATTGCTGTGTCAGTGGAGAGTTCGTAGAGCACGAGTGGAGGAACTCACAGTATTCATTTTAGAGCTTTAGAGCTTTAGAGCTTTTCGGATGCGGAGGGGTTGTAGTTGATCTCGAGAGATAATCCGAGACTGGAGTTCCTCCAAAGCCACAGAGAAGCTGCTTCAAGAAATTATGAAGGAAATTATACAGTACTGGAAGTGGTAACTTCGTAGATGGTACGATTTATTCGCGATTAGTCTCTAGGCCGAGCTGGTTGCGGAAGCGGAAGCGGAAGGCTGCCCATGTACAGTACAAGGGTCTTGAGCGTCACTCGTCACTGTCCCTCCTCCCCATACCTACGCAGCTTCGGCAGAGCTTCGGGCGTAGATGCTACCACCACCAAGACTCTCAGAATAGGAACGACCTTAAACTACAGAGTACCACTATTTGGATGCTTTACGAGGATTCCTCTTCTTATGGCTCCATAGAATGACTCTGCAGATATACCAAGACTTCCTCTACCGAATTCGACAAAAACCCCAAGGCAGACAAAATACCAGCCCTGCAATTCAAGATTCTCCCCAGCCAGTCTGAATTCGAGACGCTTCACCCAGCCGTTCTTTTGTCACTCCATGGTCACTGGGACACACTCAGCAGGGAGATCTTCTCACTTTGGCTGAGAAAATAGTCACAGACTTCCTATGATTCCGTCATCGAACACCAGAAGGGCCCATAACTGTGTCGATATAAGCCTTAACTGTATCGCCAGCCTGCGGAATGGAGGAGCCCACAGGGGAGAGCCTAGATGGCTCGTCGATTGTGAGTCGCTGCGGAGTTGGGCTTCTTATTTAGAGTAGAGGAACTTACTAACGACCTTGGCTAGAAACCTGTGTCCTCCCTGCGCTCGCATTTCGAGCAGATGGCCAGCTCGAAACCCAACAACACCCTTGGGCCCCGAGCGATGTCCCCACAACCCACCGGTGGCAGCACGAGTAATGGGGTGAGGGAGGTCAGGGAGGTTGTTAGACCTGGCTCGGGGAAACAGGAGGGTGTATCATTTGGAGGTGTGTCAGGGAGTAGAGGGAGAGAGCCCAGGCTTGCAGACGTCGGATTACGACCACCTCGAGAACCCAGCAACATGTCGCCCTCACCTACTAGGAGCCTACGATTGGGAGCTGTCACTAATGACCCCCCTGCGGTCCATATCCAGCCCCCACAATCGCCTCCCAAAGCCAGGACGTTGAATCTTACAGTCGCGAGCACTACAACATATCTTTCTACCGATTCCCCTGTATCAGCTACCTCAGGAGGCTCCTCCCCAAGACATTTCAGGATTCCCAGCAGACCCCATACACCATTATTTGAGCCGACTAAGTCTCCTAGTTTGACTGCCTCACAACCTCCCTCACCGCCTCCTCCAAGGAGGTCTGGCGAACTTAGACGAGATATATCTGTTAAAGCGCCTCCCCCAGTCAATAGGGCGGACAAGCCTAAAATTCCAGGGAAGTCTATGTCTCTGATATTCCGGAGCGAGCATCCCACACTAGATCCACCTCGGACTCTAGATGAAAAAGCATCGCCATTCAGTACCCCTCCAAGCGGTGATAGCAGTCCCGAACATGAGCTTGCTGCCCCTCCCCTGCCACGTGCGAGACCCTGGAATGCTGGTGATTCAACACCAAATCTTCAGAGGTCGTTTGAGCCACCACCTGTGCATCACTCAGTCGCTGCAAAGAGGCATAACCTGGAGGCGAACGGACTGAATCGGGGTGTAATATCCCCTCAGGTCACTGGCGAGCAGCGGCCAACTTTACCATCAAGACCTCATCCAGCGCCAGAAGCTCCAAAGATACGGATGATGCCACCTCCTCCCCCTCGACCTGTAGCGGATAGACCACGAGCCGTAGTTGCAACGACAGAGAGCGTGGACCCAACCTCTGCGACGCCTCCCAAGCGAGTCTTTTCTACACCTACCGCACAGTTACAAACCCCTCCACGGTCACATGGAAGGTCAATGACAGTCGATAGGACGTCTGAGCGGACGCCAGTAGAGTTCCGCACTCCTGTTGCACTCGTGGCCCCTGCCCCCCAATATGAGATTCGTGCTTCACTAGATGGCGCTGCAACATCCTCTAGCTCATATGTAAAGGAGACCTTACAGCCCAATCTTGGGGAATACCCAGACGCATCTCACTCAAATCGGCGGCCGCCATATTTCAAGACTGGGATTCGCGAAATATCAACAAAATATGATACCAGGATCCTTGATGTATGCGGTGAGTATGTCTGTACCTCGGGCCATCTCACTAGGGTATGGAGTGTTCATGGTGGCGATATTGTCATGAGCTTGGCTCATACTGAAGGTATCAAAATCGTGTCTATGGCATTCAAACCAGTTTCAGATGTCAATAATGAAGGCTCCCGGCTATGGCTTGGCAATAATATCGGCGAGCTTACCGAGATTGACGTTTTGAATTCAAGCGTCATTGCGAGCAAAGCAAATGCTCACACACGCCGAGAGATCATCAAGATGTACAGACATTTGAATGAGATGTGGACTCTTGATGATGGGGGCACTTTGCATCTCTGGGCCCCCGATAGCACCGGATCTCCAGCTCTAAGCAATCCATATCAAAGCTTCCGAGTTCCCAAAGGACATACTTTCTCCATGGTTGTCTGTGATGAGCTATGGCATGCAGCCGGCAAGGACATTCGGATATTTGTACCCACTCTTGACGGATCGCTGCAGTTCCAGATATTACAACGCCCACTCACCCAACCAAATGCTGGAGAAGTTACCTCAGGGACTACAATTACCTCTCAGCCTGGGCGAGTCTACTTCGGGCATACCGATGGAAAGGTCAGCATCTACTCACGGAAAGACTACTCTTGCTTAGGTGTAGTGAACATAAGTGTGTACAAGATCACGACGCTCGCGGGCGTTGGCGCAAATCTCTGGGCTGGCTTCAGTACTGGTATGGTCTACGTATATGACACGACGCAAAATCCTTGGGTTGTAAAAAAAGACTGGAAAGCACATCAAGATCCTGCAATTAATCTTCTAGCCGACCGGAGTAGCTGCTGGTCTCTTGATCGTGCTCAGGTCATATCACTCGGGCAAGATAATATGGTGAAAATATGGGATGGAATGCTGCAAGATGATTGGATTGGTACGAATATCTAGCTCCTCAAGGTTCAAGTGCTAACATCACTTAGAAACACAAATGCAGTCTCAGGAGGCAGACTTTTGTGATATGCACAATATCAAAGCTCTCGTTATGACTTGGAATGCCGGGGCCTCAACACCTTACCATCTCCAACACTCTGACCAGGATGCATCCTTCTTCCGCAATCTCATTCAAGGCAGTGATTCTCCGGACATTCTCGTTTTCGGCTTTCAGGAGCTTGTTGACCTGGAAGACAAGAAAACCACGGCTAGTAAGTGTGAATTAGATATGTGTTGTACTTAATCTAACAATGACTCAGAAAGCTTCTTCAAATCTAAGAAGAAGGATCCATCAGACCAAGAACACATGAGTCATCAATACCGTGACTGGAGAGATTTCCTCACCCGTTGCCTGGATGATTATATGCCTAGGCATGAGCTGTACCATCTTCTCCACACTTCGAGCATGGTAGGGCTTTTCACTTGCATATTTGTTAAAGCTCACCTGCGAGAGCGGATTGGCAGTGTCACTGGTGCAGAGGTCAAACGAGGCATGGGTGGGTTGCACGGCAACAAGGTGAGTGACATGTTGGTTTCTCTGGACTTTACTGACTTTGGACAGGGCGCATTGGTCATTCGATTTACTTTGGACGACACTTCTATGTGCTTCATCAACTGCCATCTCGCGGCTGGCCAGACTCAAACCAAGGACCGAAACACCGACATAACAACGATTCTCGAAGGAGCTATATTGCCTTCCGAGCGAGATCATACTGCTAGGCAAGACAGTTACATTGGAGGTGGTGATGGAACCATGATCATGGACCACGAGATATGCATCTTGAATGGAGATCTTAATTACCGCATCGATACCATGGGAAGGGATACTGTGGTAGCCGCAATCAAGACCAGAAACCTAGCCAAGCTACTTGATAGAGATCAGTTGCTCGCATCAAAGAGAAAGAACCCGTGGTTCAGACTCCGCGCATTCCATGAGCTCCCAATTACTTTTGCACCTACCTACAAATACGATGTAGGTACTGACAATTACGACACAAGTGAGAAGAAGCGGGCGCCAGCGTGGTGTGACCGAATTCTGTATCGTGGAAAGGGCCGAATCCAGCAATTGGATTATCAACGGCATGAAGTTCGAGTTTCAGATCACAGACCAGTGACTGGGTCTTTTAAGATAGTCGTGAAGCGTATCTTAGCAAAGAAGCGAGCACTGAAATGGGATGAGTGTCAGAGAGAATTGGTGGCGATGCGGGAGCAGCTCTCTGACGATGCCAGGTAAGTCCACAATATCTATACTCTCATGCATGGCTAATTCCAATCCAGATACCACTATCTCACGGAGATTCTAGGTTTCGATCCTGCTTCAAGCAAGCAATTAATCCAGCAGAAACAGAAGGGCCGATAAGCCATAAAACTCATGTGTGGTCCAAAAGTAATTGACAAGGTCTCCAACACCACCTGATGTAGCGTATCTCGGCTGCCTCCCCGGGCACATGCAACGAGATCCAATACCTTATACAATCCGGGAGTCGAATCCGTATAAAGACATGACACCCTTATACTCTAAACGTCATTTATCGGATCGAGTCAATCCCGGGGAATATCTGAGCTATCAAAAGGTCCCGTACTATGTAAGAAAACGGAATGGCTCTCGGCTGGAAAGCGCTTCCGCAGGAACCTCCTTGGCAACTACGCCGCTAGAAACCAGTCAGAAGGGGGGTAAGAGTGATGCCGATTGTATCTTAGCCTATGTAGACTAGGTTTGAATGCATCGAAGATAAAGGTGCTTTCGTTTTTTGTCTCTGTTGAAATTTCATGCATCGATTATTTTCTTCTGGGACCAGACATCAACTCTCGAGTGCCAATTCCCACCAGTTCATCCCATCTTCTCCAACCTTTCGTCGCTTCCTTTCGTTCCTACTCGACCAACCTCATCGTAGATTGAGCATGACAGCAATAACCTGCGCTTCGGACGAGGCTCCTGATCCAAACACTAACAACACTAACAACACTAACAACACTAACAAAACAACTTGCCAGAACCCGTACGACATTGAGACTGAGGAGACATTGAGACTGAGGAGACATTGAGACTGAGGAGACATTGAACGGCGAACACAACCAACGGGAATTCCGTGCGCCTTGTAAACTACATATCAGAGAAAATGGGTTCAGAGCTGTGTATGAAGGTGGATGTATTGTGGGAAGACGTGCTTTGAACCAGGGAGGGAAATTAGGTGCGGACGTTGGCTTCTATACATTACCTCGCAACGGCTTTTCTCTTTGGGGATTTCAGAGAATTGCCCTTTTGTAATCTTGCTGGGTATGGCAGTAACCTCAACAGCTTCATTGGGAGGCTAGCGGGGTAAAAGGAAGGCCTGTAGCTTGTTGTGCCTGTACAGTACAGTACATGAAATGCTGGAGCTCTTGGCGTCGTCGCCGACTGGCAACTACGAGGTTTGCGAAGGCAAATAGAAAGGTGGGAATCACATATTCGATGGTCAATATAATTGATTCCGGTGTCGCATGATCGGAATTGAATTGAATTGTAGACTCCTGTATCCGGTATTCACAGAATCACCAGGAAGGTTTTACGTACCTGGTGGAGAAGTCTTATAGGATTTGAGCCAGATATCATCAACCGTATGAGAACCGTATGAGAACTGTATGAGAACCAGGAGTTCTTCCCCACCTCTTCCTCTTATTCTTCCTGCCTCTCTAATTAGAAAAGACCGTTAATTACCTCAAATTATCCCAAGGATAAAGGCTCATAAACGCCATGATGCCAAGAATAGATGATGCACTTACGAAGTATTAGTCGCGCTTCTCCGGTTCTTGACGCACCCACTCGCAGACGCCTCGCGCCTCAAGCACAGCCCCCTATTTCGGTCAGCAACAACATCACTGATTCGTCAGAATAGTTTGTAAACATCTTGACAGCAGTTTTCCCGCTGTCAGACTGTCGCGGCCGCATGCTTTTCTTACAGGGAATGAATGTGAATCAGCTCCGCCAAATGTCTCTAGCTCGGCAAGTTGCCGGAAATCATGCAGCTCGAAATAAGCTTGGGATATTCGGAATCAGACCATCCGCTTCCTCTCTGGCTGTCTGAAGTCAGATCGTATTTACTTTGTTGTATATAACCAAGTCATTCCACCAGAGGAATACCCTTCCCCATTCCCCTCACATCACCTCTCTCACCTCTTCACCTCTCTCACCTCTCTCACCTCTCTCACCTCTCTCACCTCTCTCACCTCTCTCACCTCTCT